>JACGAQ010001781.1:0-51846 GCA_014119065.1 Orius insidiosus | reverse complement strand
TTTTTTTTAACAGTCCTCCATTTTTTTTTTTTTTTAATTTTTTTTTTTTTTGTTTTAGTTTTTTAGGTCCCTTTCTAAAAGGGAGGATTCTCCGATATCCTCTCAACTTGTTTGCTCTTCACTCCTCTATCCCTTCACTTTTTTTCTCACCCCCTCGTCAATTCTGTCTCACGCACCCCTCCGTTAATTTCCGCGTTATCCTATTTCCAGGATAATATCTTAAGAAATTTCTCTTCCCATATTTGACCATTCCCTTTTCATTCCTAAAATAAATATTTTCTAATCTTTTTCTTTAATACGAAAATATATATTTTTTTAATAAAAAGCAAGTCATCAAACGTATTTTTTACCGTGATAAATTTTATTGTAATAACATTCCTCCCTAATATAAATGTTAGTCGTCATCGATATTGTGTGTGTTAACATTATTTTTTATTAAATGTGATTAATTTTCATATACGCTTAACTTTGTCTTGTTTTTGTCTTAAAAAATTCTAAATAGCTCAAAATGTTTTTATGCTCAAAACGAATTTTTTTAAGCTTTAAAAAGTTGAGCAAAATTTTGTTATTTTATGGGTTCTTTTAAAGTATACCTCAAAAAGATAGAATTTAAGAATAAAGGGTATTAATGTTATAACGAAGTAATTTTATAATTACAGAAATTATAAAGGTTGTTTTAATCTAGTCTAATAAAAATATTGTTGTAGATTTTTGTTTTATTTCTCATTTTTTAAACTAAAATTACAAAAATGTTAAATTCCTAAAGGGCATTACCGTGTAACTACCGGCGGGGTTTCTCGAAGCTAATGTGCATAACAATGACTTTGTCAAGCATCGATCATATTTCAGACTCGCCTTAAGGGCCTTAAGAAAATTTTCCCCGGCCGTAAATTTTGAGAGATTCAAAAGACTTTTTTAAGGAAAGGATTAAAATAATAAATTGAAAAACCGCATGGATCGCCGGATGTGCTGGAAAACGGTAAGCCGCAAATGTTATTTTCAATAAATAACTGCTGGATTTAGTGATTTCTATAAAAAACAATTTTTCTCCTTTGTTTCTTTGGTAGAAAATAATTTACAAGTTATAAGATGAATTCATAACTTGTATCAGATTCTTCCGGAAGGGGCCAAAATGTAGGAAAAAGTATCCAACTTCAAATCCTTTGTTTTTCCTCAATTTCCTTTTAAGTGGTCCGTTTGTTTTTGTTAATTGAAGTGATGGAAGAGAGGAAGATTGGAGGACGTCGGTTTCTGTGGGTTGTCCTCCGTTAAGGGGTTGGGACGGGTGGGGTTTTCTACTTGACGGAGAGTGTTAGATTGCGAAAGAAAAGAGAGAGGGTGTAAGTGCCACGTGTTTGCGGGGCGGAGACCTCGATGGAATGAGGTTAAGAGCCGCTCCTTTTTACCCATCGCGCCACCCTTATAGATATTAAACGGCATTTACACAATAACCAACAGTGATTTACCAAATTCGGTATTATTTCCATCTCATAATGAGATTAAATAATCACCCTAATAGCTCATGAAAGAACATGTTAGTAAACGTATCATTGAGAAGAAAGGAAATTTAGAACCTACTTAAAATTCAAAGATTGCTTTTTAGCCACATTAAACTCTAATGAGGGTACATTTTAAGCCTTTTCCTTCCAGATAAAACGATTTATAGCTCAAATTTTACTATTTTTGACAAAACCCTTCAGTTTGGCTTACAATCCTCTTTTTTTCCTCCCCAGTAAACCTTTCTTCGCTCCGGCATTATCCTATCATTCTCCTTCAATTTTTTCGTATGGTAACTTTTTTAAAGGGAAATAAGGTGAACCTTTTTTGAAGAAAAATGCCATCATCCGAAGAAGGGACCTTTATCGTCCAATGTTAAAAATATTCCATAATCTGTCAATATTTGATCATTGAAGGCTGAAAATGTTCTTATAAGGTTTTTTTTTGCCTAAACGCTTAAATAAAACAAAAACAAAAATATTTTGACAAAATTATGTGGATAAACACACTCTCGGCTCATAACCACTACTCCAGTTTTCGGGAACGCCGTTCAGCATAATGCATTTCACCCTAAAGCAGTGAACATAAAAAAATCAGCATTTCGACTTAAAATCTGTAGTTCACCATAATGCGCTTCGGTATAATGCAATTGAACATGAAGCTATCAAAAGTTCAAAAAATTTAATCATAACGCATTTCAACATAAAGCGTTTGCCATAAACGACTTTTTCAATAACTGCGAGTCGACATAAAATTGCAAGTAACCATCGCTTCTCACCATAAAAGTTTCTCTTTAAAATTGTTGTGTCGCCATAAAAAGAGCAAGCCCACTTTCGCCGTTTTAAACGCAAAAACCTTAAACATGACAGTTCACATAATGCATTTCAACATAAAGCATCTCACCATAAAAGGGAAAAACAAGCAGGCAGCCAATGGGATCAGCTGGTTTTATGACACAAGGGGGTTAAATTTTTTCCTCTCTCGAGGATGTGCAAATTGCATTATGGTGAACTGTCAAGTTTTAAGGTTTTTGTCGTTCGCCATAATCGCGTTTTAAACGGCGAAAATAGGATTGCTCTTTGGCTGTCCCTGTTTATGGTAGGATGAATTATGCCCCGATGACAGAAACAGTTTTATGGCGAAAAGTTTTTAAAGAGAAAGTTTCCTTTATGTTCTACTGCGTTGTGTTGAAATGACAAATTATATGTCTAAACGACAAGTATTAAATCTCTTCTTTATGGTGAGATGTATTATGTTCAAATGCGTTAAGGTGAAGGTTTTCTACTATTTTCTTTATGTTGAGTTGCAGATTTTTTACGGTGAACGGTAACTCGATTTCTGCTATTTTATGGTCAAATACACTATGGCGAACCGCATTATGTCGACACGTATACACTCAAATTTTCCGGGTATGTACATCTAAAAAAGGATTGAAACAGTTTTTTCTCAAAAAAACAAAAACATTTTCCACCTCCTCACTAAACTAAAATACCTATCCCACTATAAACTTGGAATAAAATTATCCGTTAGATAGTGCTCGTTTCAATTTTTAACTAACGGCGGATATAATCGTCTCCGTTCAGTCTAGTCTCGTTTATAAACGGAAAGAATCTCCAGGCTTATACAAAACCGACCTCCAAAAACGTGTCCCAAACAATCTATCAACTTTAGTGAGTTACTTCTTTTTATTTACATCTTTCACTATTTCATCTGTAAAATTATAATATTTGTTTTTATTTTTTAAGATTTACACGTCATAATCATTAATCTCACTATCTTTATCTTAAACTGTCATTATTATTTAATATTTTAAAAAATTGGGACATGAAAACCCTAAAAACTTTTATTTTTGGAGGTTCAGAGATTCATAAAAACTGCATTTAACTCGGTTGTTGGTAAAAAATGCAATATTCCGGATTTATCAATAAATATAATGAATAACTAAATTTTTGACGCAATATAGGCAATTGGGGAAATGGGTCTCTCAGACACTGGGTCAATTTGACACCTGGTCTTGTTATTCGGTTTGGCCGCCATTTTTTCAAAAAATTTTCATCGGACCAAATTTTTCTTTCAAAATTTTTTTTCTTTCACGAAATTCTGAAAACCCTCAAACGTGTTTTTCATCCACGATTTTCGTGAACATTTTTTTAATTTCCCTCAAAAAATTCTGATACACATTTCAAGTTTTAGGTAGGTTTTTAATTTAAAAATCTATTTATTTGAGTTAAAAGGGATTTTAAAAAATCTGTAGATTATTTTTTATGTTCATTTAGATTTTTTTTTTTTTTTCAAATTTGAGGAATTTAGGATTTGTATTTGTCTTTTCGAAATTTTAGTACACAAGTTGGATTCCCTCAAGTGCCATTATTTAAGCCTTACCTACGTGATACTGGACAAAATCACGTTTAACACAAAGTTCTAATACCTGGACGTTAATTAAACGCGCTTTTTATCCCATTTGATTTTTCTTAGTTTTCTGTTCTTCATTTGAATATAAAAGGACTATCTTGTTGATAAAAGGGACAAAACACGAGTTATTTGTGTATCTGACGCACGGATGTAGGATGCCAAATCGAAAATATAACTCCCTCTTACCTATTTTACCTTTTAAAAAAATGTTGAAACTTAAAAAGGAAAAAAAAATTCAAATTGTCATTTTTTGAATCGAAGCCATAATCGAAAGTTGTCGGGTTGACAACCGGGAAGAGATCGTAACTCGCAGGGTTCCCCCCGACGAATCGGAGAAAATCAAAACGGGTGCTTGTTTACAATCATGTCTGGCTCCGAGTCTCGGATCTCTGCCAAAGGTGGTGAAAGGCCCTAATTAAAACAAAAATATTTACTTTATAACGTATTAAATATTCATAATCGAATGAAATGCTTGGAGGAACGCGCTTAAGAAAGCTCTTAAAATCATCCTCAAAGGAATCTAAAACTGTATGACCGAAAAGATTCGTAAGATTTACTTCACCCAAGTAGACCTTTTATTAACGACTCGGAAGTTAGAATGAATTGACCATTACGTCCCAAGTTGTTTTTTAAAGTGACCTTTACGAAGTCAGACAAGTGTGCTCGGATTAGAAGCCATACAATGGATTTAAAAAAAAGAGAGAAGGGAAAAAAAGTCAGTTTGACAGCAGGTGACATCGGTCGAGGAAACGGATGGCGTTATTAGCAGAGATGAGATCAATCTAAAGGTTCAATGGACTCCCGTCATCTATTCATATTTTAGTTATGAGATATTTTCGGTACGTCTTTTTGTTTATTCAAGCACTTTGAAAATAAACATTTTTTCTTAATAGAAGGTCTCTTTAAGAAAACATAAGTTACCTACGCAATCGTAAATTTGGATGTAAAAAATGATTTTTGGATGGAAACCAAAAATGAAATATTCAGCTTGTTGTACTGTACCTAGTTCCTAAAAGATGGCATAATGGCGAATGCTCTATCCTTATGTATCTTCTCTTTTATGTTATCCTAGTAGCTTGTTGTACTACTAAAAAAACCTGTCTTTAAGATGCCAACCTGAGCTGACTATTTTACTGCCCATAAGACGACTTAAAACTGTTTCGCTGCTGACAATCTAACGACTGTTTAGCTGCTAATTCGACAATCTAACGACTTTTAGCTGCGAATCTGCAGGCCTGACGGCTGTTTAGCTGCCGATCTGTCGATCAACAACGACTTTTTTACTGCCAATAAGACGACCTAAAGACTGTTTTGCTGCTGATAATCGAACGACTGTTTAGCTGCTGACAATATAACGACTGTTAAGTTGGCAATCTATCGGCTGTTTAGCTGCTGACAATCTATCGATTGTTTTGCTGCTGAAATTCTAAACGGTTTAGCTGCTGACAATCTAACGGCTGTTTAGCTGCTGAGAATCTATCGACTGTTTAGCTGCTGACAATCTATCGCTGTTTAGAGCTGACAATCAAATGACTTTTTAGCTGCTAATCTGCAGGCCTGACAGCTGCCGATGACGATCAACAACGAATTTTTTACTGCCAATAGACGACCTAAGACTGTTTAGCTGCTGATAATCGAACGACTGTTTAGCTGCTGACAATCTATCGACTGTTTTGCTGCCGATTTGACATTCTAACGACTGTATAGCTGCTAATCTGCAATCCTGACGGTTGCTTAGCTTCCGACATGCCGATCTAACGACTGTTTAGCTGCTCATCAAACGACTATTAAGAAGCCAACCTGACGATTTGATGACTGTTTTACCCATAAGACGACTTAACGACTGTTTAGTTGCTGAAAATCTATCGACTGGTTAGCTGCCGATTCGACATTCTAACGACTTTTAGCTGCTAATCTGCAGGCCTGACGGGTGTTTAGCTGCCGATCTGACGATCAACAACGACTTTTTTACTGAAAATAAGACAACCTAAAGACTGCTTAGCTGCTGATAATCGAACGACTGTTTAGCTGCTGACAATATAATGACTATTTTGCTTCTGACAATGTAACGACTGTTTTACTGCTCACAATCTAACGACTTAGCTGCCGATTTGACCATCTATCGACTGTTTAGCTGCTGATCTGCAGGCCTGGCGGTTGCTTAGCTTCCGACATGCCGATCTAACGACTGTTCAGCTGCTAATCTTACGACTATTAAAGCTCTTCGGATTCTGAATACTGGAATGTACAGGTGTACTGTGCAAAATGTACAGGGTGCTCCAAATAGAGTGGACCAGCAACTTTACGGTAGCAACTTTTAAATGCTTTGCCGTAAAGTTGCTGGTCCACTCTTGTTGGAACTCCCTGTATATGGGAATCGAATCTTCGGCCTTTGTGTCTAGAGAAACCTTAGAATTTATAAACAAAATATTTGTCGGGAAAGCAGGGAAAGGGATGTAGATGCAAGCCGGAAAACTATGAAATTGGGCCGAGGAATAAAACACTTCTTCACTTTACTCACAGTTTTATTCAGAACAAGATCCACATTTAAAATGAACACCAATTACTTAGTTTTAGAGAAAAGAGGACAGGGACTTCCTCTCTGCTGGCACTTCTCAAATTCCAGCCCTCTTTCGCCACTCACGCACCTTCACCGCACAGACCTGACTACCCTCAGTCACCGGTCTATCCAAAGAGTGCCCTCACCCCTCACATAAGGGCGGCTGTACCCTTCTACACTTCTTCACCTTCACCTTCTTCACCACAGCGAAAAGAGCAAGTCTACACACAGCGAGAGGATGCACCTTAAGAAGACACTTACAGTGTTACCCTCTTCTCCCTTGAACCAAAAAAATATTCCAATCCCGACATAAAAACTGTAATTTTTAAAACTCATTTGACAGTTTTAGTTTTAGGCGAGGCGTTAGTGCAGAGCATATCGGAGAGGACTCTTTTAATATTTTTAGCTACTTCTGTCCTAATTTTCTTATTAAACCAAAATTTATGAGCAAAGAAATGAAGAAACACGAACAAAACCACTGACTATCGTGATATCCGGAAAACATGCACGGTGAGTACGATTTGGGGGAAAAAATGGACACTAAAGAAAATTTAATTTTAGGATTTACTTCAAACTCGCACAGAGTTGTGCATCTCGATTTGAAAGGGGCTCCGCCGAAGTTATCTTATTTGAGAGTCCTTTTGCCCATATTGGCCTCCCTTGGATGCGACATGTTGCTTATAGAATATGAAGATATGTTTCCCTATACGGGACGATAATCAATATATCGGCCAAAAATTCATATACTAGAAAAGAGGCATGTCGATTTAGAATTGACTGTAATAAAATGTTTTTTTCAAGATATTAGGGTGAGAGAGCTTCTGACTTTGGCGCACGATTTGGGCCTTGAGGTGATACCGCTCGTACAGACGTTTGGACACCTAGAGCACGTTTTGAAACTCAAAGAATGGTCGCACTTACGGGAAATTCCACCATATCCGGAAGCTATATGTCCTTCAAACGATCATTCTTTTCGTCGGTGTTCTTGAAAAGCGCAAATCCCTCCTTAATTACCATTAAAATGCGCACTAGCCAAAATTTCAAGAACTGAAAAGCGCACACAAAACTCATTTTATGACCACTGAGAAGCGCACACCAACCTGAGCCAGGGAAATCAATGTATCCTAGGAAAAAACTGGAAAGCGAACAAAATAATATGTACTTTTAAATAAATTATTTTTATTTCGTCTATTTAAATAAATTGGTAGGTAAATATCGTCGAAAATAAAAACATAATTAAAATTTATCGTGATTGAGGTTGAAGTTTCACTCCCACGTTAGATATAGTCAATCCTAGACATAGTTCCTGCTGTATGACGAATAGAGCTTCAAAAGTTCGGCATCCTTTTCACCTGCTTCTTTGGTTTTGGCTTCATCTTTGTGTTGTTCATTTTAACGTAAGTTTCACTTTGAAATTTAGCCAGGCAATCGATAACCTCGTGGATAGAACAATGGGGGTATTAAAGTTGTCTTTGATGTGACGGTGGAATGATTCAGGGCCGTTCGTAGTCCGAGGGTATGCCGCGTTAGGTGGCCGAGCCCACAGTTTAGGAGGGAACGTGGACTCGGGCCCAATGTACGTTTTTGCCAAGTACTCCAGAAATGGTCCCAATTTTTCATCGGGTGGAGCCATCTCGATCAAATCCAAGAATGTCCATTCGACGTCATCGTTGGGAATATGATAAGCCGAAAAATTTTTTATATAATTTCCAGTTTCGTGTTTGATGTATGCTTCTTTAAGTCCCAGCGTTTGAATTTGACGAAAATAGCTTGCCCGAGGTGAAAACAACAACAAAAAACTGTGCTGGCTGGGAAAAATGGGCCACAGCGTTATGAGTTGCCTTTTCAAAGTCGAATATCAATTTTGGAGAGAAATTGTAGCCGTAATTTTCACACAGACGAATGATAGATCGAAACATATTATATAGCATTCAGTAGTTTTACTGGGCAGAAAACAAAATACTAGCTGTAAGTATATTCCTTCAGAGTACGAATGTAACGTATACATTTGAGGGAAAAAACGTGGTGAAACATAAAATGTGCCGTCTCCCAAAATCGTCTCAATGTCGCACAACCTTTTCAAATTCTGTTCGTCAACAGTATAATTTCACCGTCCACATGAACAAATTTTTCTTTGTTTCCCGTGAATACTTCCAAAGACTGTGCTTGTTTTAGGGTCTTCTCGACTTTGGTAGCAGGAAATTGTTTCTCTTTGCCAATACAAAGACTGACGGATATTGACAACATCACTGGGTTGCAGTGATGTATTTTCGACTAAGCAAAGAGATTTTCGAATTATTTTGGATGGTCTGCTTTGTAATTCATGAACTTGCTGTCTTGCATGAATTTTCTAGTCTAGCCCTACGTCGATCCTCGAGTTCTAACAAAACTTCGACGTTTTTACGTCGAGCACAACCAAAAATTTTACGAGCTCGTCGGTGAAGACTTAGGATGGCCAGAAAAGTAAAAGAAAGGTAAATTTAAAACTGCTTAAAAAAAAAAAATTTTACAGGGAACCAATCGGTTTGAATAAAACTTGCAATTCTGGGGAAAAAAAATTGAAAAAATAGATAAAATTTACATCTTTCTGTAATCTACATTCTGTCAAGTTTTATTGAAACCTCCGGTATAAAAATTATTTAAAAAAAGCAATAAAAACTAATAATTCAATTAAAAATAACCTTAAAAAAAGCAAGTTAAAATTTTACCTTTTTTTTACTTAAAAAAATGAATTTTATATTCTAGAAAAGAGGAAACGTTATCGGGTAAAATGAAACAGTTAAAAAAAATATTTTTTACTGTGATAAAAATATCAATGAAAAATACAAAGGATTAAGGAACAAAAACGGTTTTTTTGGTTGACAATTATTATTAAGTATAGGTTAAGGAAACAGAACATATCATGAAAAAAAAGAAGAAAAAAAATCAGTCGACCGGCCATAGATTTTAGATTTAAAAAAAATGAGTCTATCTCACTTGTATCTGAGGAAATATTTTTATCTTCCATTTTACGAGAAAAGGTCTTCTTGAACAAAAAAAATATTTCCTTTTGTATCATTCGTGATAGGCTTGCTTGTGTACCTTTGGATCACATTGATCTGACAGATTATATATTTTAATTTTGATTTTTTAAAAAAATGTTTTAAAAATTTAAGAATAGTTGTATTTAGAAAAAAAAAAGAAGTAAATTTTTTGTGAATGTAATAATATTTTTGTACTCCATATTGGAAAATTGTTGAATTTTTTTATTGTTGATTTTTTTTATTTTGTTTTATTTTAAAAGTTTATGGAAAAAAATATGTGAAAGAGGTTCATTTTCATTAACGGACAAATAAGCACAAATTATTTTCAAAAAAAAATATCTTCATGTTAACCTCTTTGTTTGACATCTTAAAATGTACACAAAACTTAAAGGATTCACTTTTCAAAGATTTTAATGCGGGAATTTCAGTGTTTCCTAAAAAGGCTGTAATTTTATGTTTGTTATTTAATCTTTCTATCTCTGCACATATTTTAAAATTTGGCGTTTTTATGATGAAGCTCTGTATATAATTTTTCAGGCAGTTTCTAGTGGCATGAAGAGGTGTGAAAAGCCAAAATCTGCTCTTTCCCTTTCGAGACTGCGTCTGACGCCGGATTCTCTGCGCTACTGACGCAGCACTTTTTCCTTCTCTTTGCCCCTCTTCTCTCCGACCGCTCCCAGCAGAAGCGCAGAAGCGACGAGTGATGCGATCATCACGTAGTTCATTTCTTCCCCAACAGATTGCAGTTTTTGCATGTCGCTAGCGCCACGGGAAGCGAAGGTATTAAATTTTTTAGAGAGGCACTAAAGTCGCCTGCGGTCTCCAAACGAAAAGCGCAAATGGCAACTATAGTCACCTGGGTCTCGAAAGGGTTAAGGAAGGTTTTTGGCCATTAAAATGAGTAAATGCCCAAAAATCCTTATGAAGGAGTTTTCTTGGTATAAAAAATTAAATAAAAACTGATGTAAACTCATGAAAATCCTGAAAAATGGAGTTTTCTTGGCTGAAGTATGCAAAGACCAAAAACCTGGTCAAAAGGTTTTTCAGCCCAAAATCCAAAGAAATTTCTCAAAATTCGTCAGACAACTTTCTGCTGGAAAAAAAGATATCCAGTGTTTCATCGAAAACGGCGAATTTCTAAAAACCTTATTCTTGACTCTCCTTCTTAGCCTTCTGGTATATGCCTTTATAGCTTCATAACAATTTTATAAAAAAATAGACAATTTTTTTGATCTGTTAAAAAATTTTTCCGTGTCTTTCTAAACCGATCTTTCACGATTCCTAGCAATAGTGGATGACCTATTTTATGTTCCTATTTTAAAAAAGTCAAAACTGGTTGTGTGTTAAAATTTTTATTGTTGTTAAAATACTGTTATTTTTAGTGGCCCATAAACGCTCAATCCTAAAATTTTTGGGGAGACCGAAAATTCCAAACTACAGAAAAAGCACAATGGATATTATTTAAGTTTTCAAGTAAATGATCGTATTTGGGCTGCTTTAGGTCATCCTTCGTCCCTCAATTCAAGAACCAATTTCCGGGACATCCTGTAGATAAATGAATAAAACGAAAAAAAGAAAACGCAATAATTTTATTTTTTGTTATCTATTTGTTTTTTAAAAAAATTAGTAGAAATTTAGAAAATTAATAGAAAATTTTTGTTTGGTGTTTGACCAATTGTGATTTAGATAGTCTTTTTGTTTAAACTTTTTTCCCCTGGGAGACTTTAATAGTAAAAAATACATATCAATGATACATATCTGTGTAAATTATATTTAAACGAAAATTTTATGTGTATATGCTTGTGTGTATAGTAAAGCCTAGTGTTTTCTTTTGGTCGCTTACGGCAAAAAATAAATTTTCAACAAAATTTAAGGCCTAAAATTTTTTGGGTTATTGCAGGGTGGTTTTTTCTTATTTAAACGTTACCACCCTGTATATATTTTTTCTTCTCTTCTATCTTGGGACCTTTCCTATCCCGACTACGGAGGCTAAGGCTTTTTTTAAAGACTAAAGTGACGTAATTCTTGTGTCCGAAAGTTCAAATTTTTGACACCAAATTATTTAATTCTTTCTACCTTGGCTCATCGGCACCGTAAGCATTTTTTTTGTCAGGGGCGATGTTTTATTTTGTTTTTAAAAAATTTATCACAGGGTAAATATTTTAAACTTTTTTTTCAAAATAGTCAAATTTAGTGCTGTTTAGATTATTTTTTTGTTGAGCCAATTATTTTTGTTTATAAAAAAAAAAGCAATTGTTTGCAAAAGTCACAAGAAATAATTTTATTAGGAAATAGAATATTGTAAGGAAAATACTATATCAATGTAAAAGGAAATGTTTGTATAATAAAGTTTAAAAAAATTCTAAATGATTTTTTTTTTTTAGAAAAACCTGTTTTTAACTTCCTTAAAGAAGTTATTGCGATACCCTCGACGTCGGGTTTTTGGGGAAGGGTCTTCCAGACCCCGGAGGGTAAAATCGAATATTGATCTTACCGATCTCAACATTGTGTGTGGTGCCAGCCGGCCGTCCGTAGCATTTTTTCCGGAACACTTTACGGCCACAGTTTTCATCCCATTTTCACCGAATTTCTTAGCCGGTGAAGAAGAATGTAACGCGGGCGATTTTTGAATTTCGAAAAAATGGCGGAGATATGTCTGTTTAAAATTTTAAAAAATTCGCTGCGGCCGAACCGTTAATCCGATTTCACCAAATTTTCACCTATTACTCCTTATATTTTTAAATAATTTTTGGTGTAAAAAAATTTCCACTTTTTTTATTATTAATTTTTTTTTTAGTAGGGAGAAATTTCGTACTTCTACCCATTAAGAGAGGCATATCCCTAGGCCAAAGAGCCCATTATTTCTACCTTGACACTTAGAAAAATTTTCAAAAAAAAAACAGAAAATTTTTCGATCAAGAAAAAAAAAAGAAAAACCCGGAAAATTTTTTGAAAAAAAAAAACTGAAAAATTTTTGGAAAAAAAAATTAGAAAATTTTCAAAAAAAAGAACTTGGAAAATTCTCCTTTATATCTTCCCTCCCTTATACATCCCCTTCCGTTATACTTTCGTTCCCTTATACTTCCCCTCCTTTACACTTCACCCTCTGTTATACTGCCCCTCACTTAAACTTCCCCCTCCCATATTCCTCCCCTCACTTATACTTCCTCCTCCGTTATACTTCCCTCCCATATACTTCCCCCTACGTTTTACGTCCCCTCCGTTATACTTCCCCCTCCTATATAGATACTTCTCTTTAAGGAAGTTTTGTTGGAAGCTCTTCAAACCAGTACTTTTGATCTTGCGGGACAGCCTCGTGATTGGTTAAGATCAGTAATCAATCTCTATTCCAGAAGACCCTTTTCCATCAAGGGTATCACAATAACATCTCTTTGAGAAAGTTAAACAATTTTAATCATGAAGCATTCGTGAAAATTGGTTTTAAATAAAACATGGATTCTTTGAACTCTTTATGCAACATTCCAGTAAAAAAAAGGCACATTTAAACTCACTTTTGAGAACTTTCCAAATAAAAACTGACAAAAAAAGCCCTCATTAAATAATTTAAGGAATCAAAATCCTAAATCCAACGATAATCCATTACATAATCTCCTAAATGAGAGACTAGAAGCAAAATAAATAAAGCCAACATGGCAGCGTGTAAGTACTTAATATTAAAAAGCTCAAGGAAACCGTTAGCATTATTTAAAAATTAAAATATTAAATTTAAAGTGTAGATTTCAAGTTAATGTGCATTTGAGACCTTTTTAATTGACTTTTAGAACCCAAAAAAATTCAATCCGAATATAAAGAAATCTTGTCAAAAACATTCCTTATAAAACAGTCTTCTTTTGGCACTTATATTGAATTTAATCAAAATTTACTGGTCCTTTTTTTCTTCTTCATTTGGTTCATTTTGAACTAAAGTGTCTTCTGAGTTTTCGACTGCGTTATTTTCAGGGCTTGGCTCTCTTTCGCTGCCTTCTCTGGAGCTGTCCCGGATGTCGGCTAAAAATAAAAATTATGAAAGATCTTTTTTAGGAGAGATATTTTACCTGAAGATGACCTACGGCTATCATCGTTGAGTAAGGGCGATGAATTTCGTTCACCTTCGTTTTTCGGCCCTTCGATTTGCTTCAGCGGCGTAAATCCAGGAGGCATTTCTCTCGGCCTGACTTTCCTCGAAGGATTCGGCGTACCACAATACGCACACCTAAAACCTGACAAATTCATCACAAAATGTGCCTCAAAACGTCTTTTCTTACTTAAATATTCAAACTCTTCTTTCAACGCCATTCCATTATGAGAGGAACAGCTTTACAGATGAGAGCGTATCGATTACTAGGGCCGTCGCCGACGAGCATTTCGACAAAACGATCGACGTAGTTTCTATCTTGAGAAAGTAGCGGACGAGGCAATCTAGGCCCTAAAAAAATAATAAGAAAACCAAGGGAAAAAAAATATTTACTTAATGGAGTCTGCTGCATAGATGGTATCATTTTATTCATCGGCATTTTGCCCATCGGGGTGTTCGAATTACGAGATTGCAAAGGTGTCATGATGTCTCTTTTCACAGGTAATGGAGTTTTCAGAACTGAAGTGTTTAAAGGGGTTGAAAGAAGTCTGAAAATTTCAAAATTAAAATTTTAAGTCGTCAAGTACTTTTACCGTTGGAGGAAGAACTTTTTTCTCAGGTTCATATTTATCCAAAATTTCTTTCGCCTTTTTGTACGTTTCCGTATTTTTAACTTCATCCAATATCTTTTTCTTCTGGGACACCAAATCTTTCAACTTATCGGTGCTATTCCTCATATCTCGATCGTAGAGCCATTTTATTAATTTTCTCAAAAACAGTATGCTAAAATAAATAATAGAAATCACACATTTTGAAAACATCGTGACTTTCGGACTAGCCGCCTGGGCCTCAAAAAAGGTCAAAACTGGTCAAACTGGTTTCTGCACCAAAAAATCAAGGAAAAGCACCCATAACGCCGGATAAAACGGGTTTTTCTAGATCAGGAAATCAAGGAAAATGACCAAGAACCAGATAAAAAAAGATGAGGAAATCAAGGAAAATGACCAAGAACAGATAAAAAAAGATGAGGAAATCAAGGAAAATGACCAAGAAACAGGTAAAAAAGGATCAGGTAATCAAGGAAAATGACCAAGAACAAAAAAGATCAGGGAATCAGGAAAATGACCAAGAAACAGGTAAAAAGATCAGGGCATCAGGAAAATGACCAAGAACCAGACAAAAAAGATCAGGAATCAGGAAAATGACCAAGAAACAGGTAAAAAAGATCAGGATCTAGGAAAATGACCAAGAACCAGACAAAAAGATCAGGAATCAAGGAAAATGACCAAGAAACAGGTAAAAGATCAGGAAATGACCAAGAAACAGGTAAAAAGATCAGGGCATCTAGGAAAATGGCCAAGAACCAGGTAAAAAGATCAGGGAATCAGGAAAATGACCAAGAAACAGGTAAAAAGATCAGAAAATCAAGAAAATGACCAAGAAACAGGTAAAAAAAATCAAGGAATCAAGGAAAATGACCAAGAAACAGGTAAAAAGACAGGAAATCAAGAAAAACGACCAAGAACCAGTAAAAAATCAGGGAATCAAGGAAAATGACCAAGAAACAGGTAAAAAAAGATCAGGAATCAAGGAAAATGACCAAGAACAGGTAAAAAGATCAGGAATCAAGGAAAATGACCAAGAAACAGGTAAAACAGATCAGGGAATCAAGGAAAATGACCAAAAAAAGGTAAAAATATCAGGAATCAAGGAAAATGACCAAGAACAGGTAAAAAGATCAGGTAATCAAGGAAAATGACCAAGAAACAGGTAAAAAGATCAGGGAATCAAGGAAAATGGCCAAGAAAAAGGTAAAAATATCAAGGAATCAAGGAAAATGACCAAGAACCAGGTAAAAAATATGTTAAACGCCCCAACACCCGATAAAACGCATATTTCTAAATCGGAAAATCGAGGAAAAGGCCCCAAAACTCTAAAACGGAGGTGTTAAACGCCTGAGTGCATGTTAAAGGTTTTTTTAGACCAGAAAATTTAGAAAAAAATCAAAAACCTGGGAAAAAAAGATGTGAAACGCCCAAAAATGATAAAAAGGATGTTTCTACACCGGAAAATCAAGGACAACGCCCGAAAGGAGACTATTTGACCATCCAGGGGCGCTCAAGTCTGCCAATGTCAAAACAAGAGAGAAAAAATTTTTATTACTTACATAATAGGAAAGATGACCAGCGAAGCCATATAAAATAACCTTTCCCATAATGAAGATGGGAAAAAATAATAAAATAAAAGTGCCGAAGTGATATAAATAAGGACAGAAACTAATACGAATCTGAATAATATCGCTTTTTCTCTTTTCAAAATATATTTACTGTCATTTTCAATTTTCTCGATATTCTGAAAAATAAATAAATAAATTTTTTTAAAATAAATTGGATGATTTTTTTTACCTTCTGAATGTCTTCTAAAAGCTCTTCGGAAGTTTTTTTCTTCTAAAAAAATAAATAAAAAGAAGATTAATGAAAGTAAAGATTCTGTAATATAAGCTGTAGAAGTAGTGCAAGCTGGCGAAAGGCCTTTAGGCTTGTCGGCACCACAGAAAACCACGAATATCCAATAAAAATTTAATTTTAAATCACTTACCCTAAACCTTGATACTATTAATCCCATAGTCGTTCAAAATATTTGAAGAAATTCAACTTCTTCTTGGGAATTTCAAAAAAATCCTCAGAATTCCAACCATCACGACATAAAAAATTGTATCAGGGATATTTTTCGCTTTTCTTTCCCTACGTCGATGGCGATTTAAATATTCAAAAGGATTACGAAGCTAAATTTTCAAACCTTCAGCTTCCTGAAACAAAAAAAAGAAACCTAAAAAAAAGGTAAAAATAATAAAAGGGCCGTTACGTTATATAAGAAGAAAGAAATTAAAACAAAGATAGAAAAAAAAACTTACAAAATGTGTGGGCAGAAATTAAATAAGAAATAAAAAAACAATAACATACCAAAATGGACAGGAGAAACGAATGTCAAAATTTCGTTTTATTCACGATTTTATCTTTTATAGCGGCGTGATTTTGCCAAATGGACTAGTTTTTGAATTTTTTAAAAAGCATAATTTTGAGAAGGTTATAAAGTTGATTGTGTAGGTTCCTTTCTATGCACGCTAGCAACATAACGATGATGACAGTAAATATCCCTCTGCTGATTAAAAAAGTGATATAAAATTTTCATGATTCTTGGAGAGACTGATAGATTATCTTAAATAACTGCTGGAGTGGCAGTAGTTGCATGAATGCAAAAGGCTCAAAAGACTTCCAAAGGATTTGCAAAGAAATTTGCAGCAGTGAAGGGTTCCAAAAAAGTTAGGCAAAGGCCAGACCTAAGGATCTGTGGGGCTGCCCTTCGCTTATTTTCTCCGGATGGAGCCTCCATTGTTAGGATTCGAAAATCGTCGATATACCACCATTTGGGTAAGAAAAAGTGAACTTGATTAGAATATTTCTATGTTTTAAGAAAAATTCATATGTGATAGATTTTATATTATAAGTACTAAATTTTCAAGCATGTAAACATTTCGGGTTCAAAATCCAGGAATTTTTGGTCTAAAGTTTGAAATGTTGATTTTTCTACGAAGTTAAGTCGAAAGAAATGTCGGGGAGATCGAAGGCTGGTGGCTCTTCAAGAAGTCCATCGGGGAGGCCGTCGAAGAAAGGGCAGAAAACTGGTAGACCAGGGATGATAGTGAAGCCAGGGAAAAGGACCAAAAACCCGAAGAACAAATCCCTATTAGAGTCGTCTCTTCAAATTCTTCGGGCCGATCTTCCTCTCGAAAGGTGCACACAAACGCGACTCCCAGTTCGTTCGCAAAACGGAAGTCGGTCAAAGAACGTCACGCGCCGTTGAAAAGCAAATCTCCTGCTAAACATACGACTTCAGGACTGAAAAAACTCGGTATGTCTTCTGTTCCTAAAGCGAAACCATCGCCGAATACAACTTCTGAGCAGTACATTCAACCTTTTACGAGCTCGGAGACCGGATTCCAGAATGTTCGTGTTGAAAGAGAGAGTGGGTCAAAAGGAAAACATTCGACAGATCTCTCAGTTAAGGTTTCTGCAGTAAATGCGAAAGTTGCTTCGCGATCTCGTCTATCGACTTAAAAGACGACACTCAACAAGCCTATCCTCTTTCAAATGTCACTGCTCCTTCCATAGGCCAATTTCAACATCCTTCTTCACATGCTTCTTTATCACGTATAGATTCTCTAGGAAGACACGGTGATCCTCCGGGCCAACGAAGTCGAAAAGATTCTCCCGGAAGGTACGCTCAAGAATCTTCGGATCGATACGCCGAACGAGAATCACCCGCGAGATACAATAAAGAAACAACCGAACGAAAATCTCCCGCGAGATACGTGCAAGAAAATACCGAACGATATGTTGATCGAAAATCCCCCGGACGATACACTCAACAGGATCAACCACGATATGGTCTGCAAGATCCTCCACCTCGTCGTATTCAACCAGATCAATCACGATATGTACCGCAAGATCCTTCAGCACGTCGAATTCAACAGGATCAGTCACGTTATTTACCGCAAGAACCCCCTCGACGTCGTCTATCTCCTTTACAAAATCAATGCGAGTATCCAGAAGGTCGATACCGTCAAGAATGTTTGTGCGTGCCTCAAGAATGTTTGCCTCCGATGGTAGTAGTTCCGGATCATTGCGCAACTGCAATCGGGCAAGTGGACGTCGACAGTATAAGGCGCACACATGCTTCCGATCGCCATAAAACCGAAGCTGATTTCAATCCACAATATGCTCCGGACGACTTCGATTATAACAGAGCTTACAACGAAAAACGCTCCAGGCTCTCGCTTTGTAGGGAATATCTCGAAAAAAAGCGACGTGAGAAGATCAAACAAATCTGCAAAGACAAAAGTGATGGAAGGCCAAAAAAGCCGCTTGTATGTATAGACAAAAGCGGGAAAGAAAGATACGTCGTGGACGTTCTGGCCGAGCAGAACAAGAACAAGCAGAGCAAGTGCCCGTATGTAAAGATAAAACGGAACCACAAAAATACGAAGTGAAGCAGCTTAAAACTTCACCGGCAACTCAAAAAATGGATCCGCCGCGTAAAGTGGAACCGACGTCGACGAAAAAACTTGAAAAACCAAAGGTGGCGGAGAGAAGCGAAATATTGAAAACGAAGAGTTCCTCAAGTAAAGCGCCTTTCGTCGCTAAAAAGACGCAGAGTCGATCACAGACGATGAGCACGTTCCCCTCCAAGTCTTCAAAGTCGAAATCTTCGTTAGCGCGAACCAAATCGAGATCGACATCAAAAGGAATATTAGGACGACCCAAGAAATGGAGCAACAAGAAAAAGTTAATGGTAGGAACTGCTGCAGTTGCTCTATTGCTGGCATTAAGTGCATTCGGTTTATATTATTATGATATGCTGGACTTCGAATAAGACTTCATCCTTCGACAAATCTGGATTCTCCGAAATAAAAACTTTTCCTAACTTTCTATTTCATTTTCTTAACAACCATTTAGAATTAAAACTAAACATCTGTTTATGTCACCGTGTTACCAAGCCAAGTCATTAGCTTAAATTTTTTAACTTCCTCAAAGAGATATCATTGTTAAACCCTCCACTGTCGCGGAGAAAGGGCCTTCCAGATTTGTAATAACGGGTCGCAGTTCGTAGCTGGCCAGAAAAGTAACGGGTCGCAGTTCGTAGTCCGTCAAAAAAACCTCGGGACGCAATAGGTAGCGACGTAAAGCTCTTGGGTCGCAGTTGGCTAACACCCTACCCTCCACTGTCTGGGGCCTTCCAGATTTGTGATCTTCACTGAACAATGGCTTTTTAAAGATTAGATTTTCCGGATCACTTCACGGCCGCAATTTTCATTCAATGTTCACCAAATTTTCATACAATCTATTTTGAAAATGTCGAGAGCTTTTATTGAATTCGAAAAAATGGCGGAGCTCCAGACTATTTTTCTTTTCTTTTTTTCGATAGAAGGGATAAAAAAATTATTTAATTTTCCTTGATTGAGGAAGTTCCTCCTCGGGGTGTTTTATCTTTAATAGAATAAGCAAAATGTTTATCTTCGTAGTTATAAAGCCAAAGGTCTGAGCTGATAATTTATTTGGTTTTATCGTTTCATGAGTGCATTTCTACTCAGTTATTGATTCACTCAGTAAGTTGCCATAAAGTTTAAGTTGTTAAATTAAATAAGACAATTTTTAGGTGAAATGGAGAACCGTTTGTTAAAAAGTGAAAATGTTAGACAAAAAAGAGATGTCAACTATGACAAAATATCTGATTAAACAACAACTCCAAGATGTTCTGCAACGTTTGTCTGCGATTGATGAACACTATGTGACGTCTGAAAGCTTCAATAAGTTCTTCGATGATATTATAAAGGACCATTCTTTCATTAAAAATTCTCATGAAATCATTACTCGGAGTCACTGCGCACCGAAGGCCTCGAAGTTTTGGTTCCACCACAGATTAGGAGGAAGCCACATTTCGATTTGCCAAATTCCGTTTCTTCTGTTGGCGATTGGAGCAGATATTCAAGTGTAAGTTACGCATTGCAGTATAAAAACGGAGATTCTTATTCAAATAGGACCATGGTCAAAACCCCTAAAATTTAAAAACAAACTTTGTCCTCTTCTCGGAATACCCCTTGCTTCAAATAATGTGACCAGAATTGTCTACAGGAAATTCGATAATGAAGAACCTCAATTGATCTCTATTCTCGATAACAAAACTCAAAGATTTCGAGATGTGAACAGAGATATTTATAACGCCGCTTCTAATCAGGATGAAGATGAAGCAATGAATGAACTCGACGTTCTCTTAGGAATCCAAGGAAACGTATCTGCTGTTTTTGAAAACGGACGGAAGCCTATTCATGCTGCAGCTATGAATGGAAATTTAAGAGTCGTGGAGACATTCCTAAAGAATGATTATCACGCCAAGGACGAATATGGTAACACTCCGTTACATTTTGCCGTCGAATCAGATAACGATGGCTTCATCTTAATTTTAAAGGATGATGTTAACTCGCAAAACAATTTCGGCTTAACTCCATTGCACATCGCTGCTTATAAAGGCTATGAATTAACCATGGAAAAGTTAATTGAAAACGGTGCGAATGTTACTATACAAGATAACCACGGTTTCACTCCTTTCGATCACGCCATCTTCAATGGATTTTTTTTCGTTTCTTTTTTGATGAGAAATCAGAGAAAATACTAGTCGCGCTCTAAAGTTCGGGTTAATTAACAATGATATTGATTTAATAAAAAAGGTGATTGAAAAAAATGGAAACATCACCATCGATGATGGTTTTAATCCTCTTCATTTAGCAGCAATGTATGGAGATGTGAATACTGTCAAATATTTGGAGAAAAACCATTTTGACATGAACTCCAAAGCCGTTGATGATTGGACCCCTTTGCATTTGGCGGTGGCTCTAAAAGAACTCAATCGTGACGTTTATTGTCAACGCACTGCTGCTGATATTAACGCCAGAGGAGCTGGGAACGTAACATCTCTACATCTAGCTGTAATGACAGCACAGGAGGACATGGTGAAAACCCTTTTGGATAGAAATGCTTCCATAGAGGGAAAGACAACCGAGGGGTTGACAGCTCTTCACATAGCCACCAAACGTGGCAACCAAAAAATAATGAAATTATTAATTGACAGTGGTGCAGACATCGAAGCGAAAACGTCGAAAGGGCTAACTCCTATCTTTTTAATTGATGACATTGCATTGCAAAAGCTTTTAGCAAAAGAGGCTGGAAAGCCTTATGAATTGTATGCAGCGCAAATGGGACGTCTGGATGTGGTGGAAAATTATGTTGAAACTGTTGGATAACAGATTTCGAGATTACGTAGTAGATGAAAAAAGCAATACGTTGCTACATTACGCCGCATTGGGTGGACATTTCGATGTAGTAAGATATCTTTGTACTCGATGTAAGTACTTCAACCGAATAATGAATAATGAACATGTGTATCCTTTTCACTTAGCTGCGATGAACGGGAAAGAAAATCTATTTAAAGAACTGCTTACTGACTTGGAAGAAATACACAATCAGGTGATTATGGTAGTATATAGACTGGATGAATGCCAGAGATATCCACGGCAATAGTGCTTTACATTATGCAGTAAAAAATAAAAACATAAGTGTATTGATTATATTGTTCAATACAGACAATTCGGAGACTCAGAAGAATGGACCTCAGGAGAATGGATTAACATGACTAATCAAAATGAAGAAACCCCCTTAGATGTTGCGTTCAGCAGTGAAAACATCGATGCCATTTTATATCTTGCTTCCGTCCGTCCGATGGCGACGGGAGCTCATGGAGAAACGGCTCTTCATCTAGCCGCAAAATACGGACTGAAGGACATCGCAAAACGTTTAGTGGAAGAAAAGAGCGTTGATCTCGATGAAACCGATTCTAAGGATACTCCTCTCTCTTACGCTATAGAAAAAGGAAATTTAGACTTGGCTCGATACTTAATTGAAAAAGGTTCAATATTAAACCAACTAGGATATTCACCTTGCACGTAGCAATAAAAGAAGGAAATCTTAACATGGTAAAATTTTTAGTCCAAAAAAATTCGACATCGAAAAGCGGGATGAGAAGGCAAGACACCACTGCATGCGGCTGTCCATTATGGGCGTTTGGATATGGTGAAATATCTCGTTCAGAAAGGAGCTCAGGTCAATTCCATGGATGGAGAGGACAAAACACCTGTGCATTTGGCCGCAGATGAAGACAACGTAGAAATTCTAACATATTTTGCTGAACACACAAACGCCGATATGATGGCAGAAGATAACCAGAATAGAACACCTCTTCAACTGGCAACAGCTAATAATAGGGGGAAAGCTGTGAGTTATCTATCAGGGATCAAGCGAGAACGAAGAAGTCTCCCATTTGAAAATTTCGTCATGATGAAAACACCAGTCGGAAATGACCTACCTCTTATTTCTCATTCAAAGTCCCACATGAAGCTAGGACCTTCACAGATCACTCACGATACCAACGGAACTCTTCTTCTATTCGACGTATTTATTAGAAAAGTCACTGGTCGGAAATACGTCTGCGACATGGAACCGATGCCTCTCGCAGAAGCCCAAGCGTGCGCCCTAAATATCGCTGAAGAATTCGAAGAAATTATGAAAGCGTCCGGCTCCAATAATTTAGACTTTTACAAAATTTATAAAGAAATCGCCAGTAAAGTGGTCGGATGCAAGTTTGACGAAATTTCTTCACTTTTGACTACGTACGCCAAAACGTCTTGTATCAAATCTGAAGAATTTGAGAGGTTCATGACGAAATTAGGAGGCGGAAGGAGCCAGAAAAAACTTGATGGCAACATTCGCTGCTGGTTAAAATTTAAAAAAAATTAACGAATAAGGTGCCTTTTTAGTAAACATTTAATGGGGAAATTGTAGATTATGGGTTATATCTTTTTGTTATCACTAATCATTAAATTTTATCATTTAAGATTCAATTTTTGGACAATTATATTATAAATATATACGCAAAAAATTATTCAGTTTTTTTCTCTTGCCAGTTAAATTCACCCATTACAGCCCTAAAGAGGACGTCGTCTATTTTGTGTCTGATGACAGCGATGGACTTTTTGTCGCTGAACTTCCGAAGTTGAGTTGCAACGTGTTCGCCGTAAATGTCGTGTTCGTCTCTGTCTAACTCCAAAATGTCCTGGAGGTCTTTGATAACGTTGAAGATCTCTTCGAGCTTCTGCATCCTCTGGACCGTACCGGCTCTTCCAGGTCGGCTCCCCTCCTCCATACTTCCTGTATCATTTCCCTAAAAGTAGAAATCACACATTTTGAAAACATCGTGACTTTCGGACTAGCCGCCTGGGCCTCAAAAAGGTTAAAACTGGTCAAACTGAGGTTTCTGCACCAAAAAATCAAGGAAAAGCACCCATAACGCCAGATAAAACGGGTTTTTGTAGACCAGGAAATCAAGGAAAATGACCAAGAACCAGATAAAACAAAGATCAGGAAATCAAGGAAATGACCAAGAAACAGGTAGAAAAGATCAGGGAATCAAGGAAAATTACCAAGAAACAGGTAGAAAAGATCAGGGAATCTAGGAAAATGGCCAAAACCAGGTAAAAAAGATCAAGGAAAATGACCAAGAAACGGGTAAAAATAATCAAGGAATCAAGAAAAATGACCAAGAAACAGGTAAAAAAAAGTTCTGGTAATCAAGGGAAAAAACCAAGAAACAAGTAAAAAAGATCAGGGAATCAAGAAAAACGACCAAGAACCAAGTAAAAACATCAGGGGATCAAGGAAAATGACCAAGACACAGGTAAAAAGATCAGGGAATCTGGAAAATGGCCAAGAAAACCAAGTAAAAGATCAGGTAATCGAGGAAAATGGCCAAGAACCAGGTAAAAAAGGATCAGGTAATCAAGGAAAATGACCAAGAACGTGGTAAAAATATCAGGTAATCAAGGAAAATTACCAAGAAACAGGTAGAAAAGATCTGGGAATCTGGAAAATGGCCAAGAAAACCAAGTAAAAGATCAGGGAATCTAGGAAAATGGCCAAGAACCAGGTAAACAAGATCAAGGAAAATGACCAAGAAACGGGTAAAATATCAAGGAATCAAGAAAATGACCAAGAAACAGGTAAAAAAGTTCTGGTAATCAAGGGAAAAACCAAGAAACAAGTAAAAAGATCAGGGAATCAAGAAAACGACCAAGAACCAGGTAAAACAGATCAGGGAATCAAGGAAAATGACCAAGAAACAGGTAAAAATAATCAGGGAATCAAGGAAAATGACCAAGAAACAGGTAGAAAAGATCAGGGAATCAAGGAAAATTACCAAGAAACAGGTAGAAAAGATCAGGGAATCTAGGAAAATGGCCAAAAACCAGGTAAAAAAGATCAAGGAAAATGACCAAGAAACGGGTAAAATAATCAAGGAATCAAGAAAAATGACCAAGAAACAGGTAAAAAAAAGTTCTGGTAATCAAGGGAAAAAACCAAGAAACAAGTAAAAAGATCAGGGAATCAAGAAAAACGACCAAGAACCAAGTAAAAACATCAGGGGATCAAGGAAAATGACCAAGACACAGGTAAAAAGATCAGGGAATCTGGAAAATGGCCAAGAAAACCAAGTAAAAGATCAGGTAATCGAGGAAAATGGCCAAGAACCAGGTAAAAAAAGGATCAGGTAATCAAGGAAAATGACCAAGAACGTGGTAAAAATATCAGGTAATCAAGGAAAATTACCAAGAAACAGGTAGAAAAGATCTGGGAATCTGGAAAATGGCCAAGAAAACCAAGTAAAAGATCAGGGAATCTAGGAAAATGGCCAAGAACCAGGTAAACAAGATCAAGGAAAATGACCAAGAAACGGGTAAAAATATTCAAGGAATCAAGAAAAATGACCAAGAAACAGGTAAAAAAAGTTCTGGTAATCAAGGGAAAAAACCAAGAAACAAGTAAAAAGATCAGGGAATCAAGAAAAACGACCAAGAACCAGGTAAAACAGATCAGGGAATCAAGGAAAATGACCAAGAAACAGGTAAAAATAATCAGGGAATCAAGGAAAATGACCAATAAACAGGTAAAAAATATGTTAAACGCCCCAACACCCGATATAACGCATATTTCTAAATCGGAAAATTGAGGAAAAGGCCCCAAAACTCTAAAACGGAGGTGTTAAACGCCTGAGTGCATGTTAAAAGGTTTTTTTTAGATCAGAAAATTTAGAAAAATAACCATAAACCTGGGAAAAAATATGTGAAACGCCCAAACACTGATAAAGTACTAGTCTGGAGCTGGCCCCGACGGGAACTTCCTTAAAGAGAAGTATCTATATAGGAGGGGGAAGTATATGGGAGGAGAAGTATAACGGAGTGGGAAGTATGTGGGAGGGGAAGTATAACGGAGGGGGAAGTATAACGGAGTAGGAAGTATAATATGGGAGGGGAAGTATAACGGAGGGGGAAGTATAACGAACGGGGAATTATAATATGGGAGGGGAAGTATAACGGAGGGGGAAGTATAACGAACGGGGAAGTATAACGGAGGGGAAAGTATAAGGAAGGGGAAAGTATAACAGAGGGGAAGTATAATGGAGGGGGAAGTATAAGGGAACGAAAGTATAAAGGAAGGGGATGTAGTAGGGAGGGAAAGTATAAAGGAGAATTTTCCAAGTTAGTTTTTTCGAAAAATTTTTCGGGCTTTTTTTTTTTTTTTTTTTTCGAAAAATTTTTTAAGTTCTTTTTTTTTGAAAAAGTTTTTTTTGTCCGAAAAAAAAAATTTTTTTTTTCAAAAAATTTTCAAAGTTTTTTTCGAAAAATTTTCCGGGTTTTCCTTTTTTTTTTCGAAAAATTTTTAAGTTCTTTTTTTCGAAAAGTTTTCTAAGTTTTTTTGTAAAAAAAAATTTTTTTTCGAAAAATTTTCCGGGTTTTTTCTTCTTTTTCTTTTTTTCTTTTTTCTTTTTTATTTTTTTGAAAAATTTTAAGTTCTTTTTTTCGAAAAATTTTCTAAGTGTCGAGGTAGAAATAATGGGCTCTTTGGCCTAGGGATGTGCCTCTCGTAAAGGGTAGAAGTACGAAATTTCTCCCTACTAAAAAAAAATTAATGATTAAAAAGTCGCAATTTTTTTACACCAAAAATTCTTAAAAAATATAAGGAGTAATTTGTGAAATTTATTGAAAATCGGATTAACGGTTCGGCCGCAGCGAATTTTTTAAAATTTCAAACAGACATATCTCCTCCATTTTTCGAAATTCAAAAATCCCCCTCGTTACATTCTTCTTCACCGGCTAAAGATATTTGTGTGAAAATTTGGTGAAAATCGGATGAAAACTGTGGCCGTAAAGTGTTCTGGAAAAAAATGCTACGGACGGCCGGCACCACAGACAAAGTTGAGATCGGTAAAGATCAATATTCGATTTGACCCTCCGGGGTCTGGAAGACCCTTCCCCAAAAACCCGACGTCGAGGGTATCGCAATAACTTCTTTAAGGAAGTTAAAAGGATGTTTCTACACCAGAAAATAAGGATAACACCAGAAAGGGGGCTATTTTACCAGCCAGGGGCCCTCAACGCCCCCACTCAAGTCTGCCAATGTCAAAACAAGAAAGAAAATTTTTTTTATTACTTACATAATAGGAAAGATGACCAGCGAAGCCATATAAAATAACCTTTCCCATAATGAAGATGGGAAAAAATAATAAAATAAAAGTGCCGAAGTGATATAAATAAGGACAGAAACTAATACGAATCTGAATAATATCGCTTTTTCTCTTTTCAAAATATATTTTCTGTCATTTTCAATTTTCTCGATATTCTGAAAAATAAATAAATAAAATTTTTAAATAAATTGGATGATTTTTTTTTACCTTCTGAATGTCTTCTAAAAGCTCTTCGGAAGTTTTTTTTCTTCTAAAAAAATAAATAAAAAAGATGATTAATGAAATTAAACATTCTGTAATATAAGCTGTAGAAGTAGTGCGAGCTGGCGAAAGGCCTTTAGGCTTGTCGGCACCACAGAAAACCACGAATATCCAATAAAAATTTAATTCTAAATCAACTTACCCTAAACCTTGGTACTATTAATCCCATAGTCGTTCAAAATATTTGAAGAAATTCAACTTCTTCTTGGGAATTTCAAAAAATCCTCAGAATTCCGACCATCACGACATAAAAATTGTATCAGGGATATTTTTCGCTTTTCTTTCCCTTCAGCTTCCTGAAACAAAAAAAAAAGAAACCTAAAAAAAAGGTAAAAATAAATAAAAGGGCCGTTACGTTATATAAGAAGAAAGAAATTAAAGCAGAGATAGAAAAAAAAACTTACAAAATGTGTGGGCAGAAATTAAAATAAGAAATAAAAAAACAATAACATACCAAAACTCGGACAGGAGAAACGAATGTCAAAATTTCGTTTTATACACGATTTTATCTTTTATAGCGGCGTGATTTTGCCAAATGGAATAGATTTTTGAATTTTTTAAAAAAGCATAATTTTGAGAAGGTTATAAAGTTGATTGTGTATGGTCTGCAAGATCCCCCATCACGTCGTATTCAACAGGATCAGTCACATTATTTACCGCAAGAACCCTCTCGACGTCGTCTATCTCCTTTACAAAATCAATGCGAGTATCCAGAAGGTCGATACCGTCAAGAATGTTTGTGCGTGCCTCAAGAATGTTTGCCTCCGATGGTAGTCGTTCCGGATCATTGCCCAACTGCAATCGGGCAAGTGGACGTCGACAGTATAAGGCGTGCACATGCTTCCGATTCCGACGCAGAGTCGATCACAGTCGATGAGCACGATGCCCTCCAAGTCTTCAAAGTCGAAATCTTCGTTAGCGCGAACCAAATCGAGATCGACATCAAAAGGAATATTAGGACGACCCAAAAATGGAGCAACAAGAAAAAGTTAATGGTAGGAACTGCTGCAGTTGCTCTATTGCTGGCATTATGTGCATTCGGTTTATATTATTATGATATTCTGGACTTCAAATAAGACTTCATCCTTCGACAAATCTGGATTCTCCGAAATAAAAACTTTTCCCAACTTTCTATTTCATTTTCTTAACAACCATTTAGAATTAAAACTAAACAACTGTTTATGTCACCGTGTTTCCAAGCCAAGTCATCAGCTTAAATTTTTTAACTTCTTCAAAGAGAAATCATTGTTACACCCTCCACTGTCGCGGAGAAAGGGCCTTCCAGATTTGTGATCTTTACTAAACGATGGCGGGGATATGTCTGCTAAAAGATTTTCCGGATTACTTCACGGCCGCAATTTTCGTTCAATGTTCACCAAATTTTCATACAATCTCTGTTTTGTAGTTAAATTGAAAATGTCGAGAGTGTGGGAACCACAAAACATATGTTCTAAATAAATTATCATCATTCTTCAGAGCAAAAATACATGACACACAAAACAACTTCTTTCTTCATTTCTTTCTTTCTAAATTTAGTGGTGATGATCCATCCCACAAGAGCATTTGATTACGGAAAATAGCGGAGCTCCAGACTAGCTTTTTGTTTTTCTTTTCTTCTTCTCGATAGAGGGGATAAATTAATTTAAATAAATTTTATCTTTAATAGAATAAGCGAAATGTTTTTCTTCGTAGTTATAAAGCCAAAGGTCTGAGCTGATATAATTTATTTTGGTTTATCGTTTCGTGAGTGCATTTCTACGCAGTTATTGATTCACTCAGTAAGTTGCCATAAAGTTTAAGTTGTTAAATTAAATAAGACGTTTTTTAGGTGGAAATGGAGAATAGTATGTTAAAAAGTGAAAATTTCAGACAAAAAAGAGATGTCAGCTATAGCAAATATCATATCAAAAACTTCGGACTCGATGTACATTACAAAGATGTTCTGCTAAGTTTGTCTCAGATTGATGAACACTACAAGTACACGAGGTCTAAAAGATTCAATAACTTCTTGGATGATATTATGAATGACCATTCTTTAATTAAAAATTCTCATGAAATCATAACTCCAGGTCAACTGCGCAGCGAAGGCCTCGAAGCCTTAGGCCTCGAAGAAGGCATCGTAGGCCTCGTTCCACCACAGATTCGGAGGAAGCCATATTTCGATTTGCCAAATTCCGTTTCTTCTGTTGGCGATTGGAGCAGATATTCAAGTGTAAGTTACGCATTGCAGTATAAAAACGGAGATTCTTATTCAAATATAGGACCATGGTCAAAACCCCTAAAATTTAAAAACAAACTTTGCCCTCTTCTCGGAATACCCCTTGCTTCAGATAATGTGACCAGAATTGTCTACAGGAAATTCGATAATGAAGAACCTCAATTGATCTCTATTCTCGATAACAAAACTCAAAGATTTCGAGATGTGAACAGAGATATTTATAACGCCGCTTCTAATCAGGATGAAGATGAAGCAATGAATGAACTCGACGTTCTTTTAGGAATCCAAGGAAACGTATCTGCTGTTTTTGAAAACGGATGGAAGCCTATTCATGCTGCAGCTAAGAATGGAAATTTGAAAGTCGTGAAGACATTCCTAAAGAATGATTATCACGCCAAGGACGAATATGGTAACACTCCGTTACATTTTGCCGTCGAATCAGATCACGATGGCTTCATCGAAATTTTAAAGGATGATGTTAACTCGCAAAACAATTTCGGCTTAACTCCATTGCACATCGCTGCTTATAAAGGCTATGAATTAACCATGGAAAAGTTAATTGAAAACGGTGCAAATGTTACTATACAAGATAACCACGGTTTCACTCCTTTCGATCACGCCATCTTCAATGGATTTTTTTTCGTTTCTTTATTTGATGAGAAATCAGAGAAAAATAGTAGTCGCGCTCTAAATTTCGCGTTCATTAACAATGATATTGATTTAATAAAAAAGGTTATTGAAAAAAATCGAAACATCACCATCGACGGTGGTTTTAGTCCTCTTCATTTGGCAGTAATGTATGGAGATGTGAATACTTTCAAATATTTGGAAGAAAACCATTTTGACATGAACTCCAAAGCCGTTGATGATTGGACCCCTTTGCATTTGGCGGTGGCTCTAGAAAGAACTCATATCGTGTCGTTTATTGTCAACAGCACTGCTGCTGATGTTAACGCCAGAGGAGCTGGGAACGTAACAGCTCTACATCTAGCTGTAATAACAGCACAGGAGGACATGGTGAAAACCCTTTTGGAAAGAAATGCTTATATAGAGGGAAAGACAACCGAGGGGTTCACAGCTCTTCACATAGCCACCAAACGTGGCGACCAAAAAATAACGAAGTTATTAATCGACAATGGTGCAGACATCGAAGCGAAAACGTCCAAAGGGCTAACTCCTATCTTTTTAACCGATGACATTGAATTGCTAAAGTTTTTAGCAGAAGAGGCTGGAAAGTCTTATGGATTGTATGCAGCGCAACTGGGACGTTTGGATGTTGTGGAAAATTATGTTGAAACTGTTGAATCAACATTGGAATATCACTCAGTAGATGAAAAGGGCAATACGTTGCTACATTACGCTGCATTAGGTGGACACATCGATGTAGTAAGATATCTTTGTTCTCTATATCCGCACTTGAAACGAACTGATAATTACGAACTTGTGTATCCTTTTCACTTAGCCGCGATGAATGGGAAAGAAGATATTTTTGAACTACTTAATAACTTAGATTATGATGGTGATAAAAGTGTAGACTGGATAAGGGCCAGAGATGTCACCGGCAATAGTGCTTTACATTTTGCAGTAAAAAATAAAAACATAAGTGTATTGAATTATATTGTTCAATACATACAAAATAGATACTCATCCTCAGGAGAGAGTAGAGAATTGATCAACAAGACTAATGCACGTGAAGAAACCCCCTTAGATACTGCGTTCAGCAGTGAAAACATCGATGCCATTTTATATCTTGCTTCCGTCGATCCGATGGCGACGGGAGCTCATGGAGAAACGGCTCTTCATCTAGCCGCAAAATACGGACTAAAGGACATCGCAAAACGTTTAGTGGAAGAAGAGAGCGTTGATCTCAATGAAACCGATTCTGAAGGATATACTCCTCTCTCTTACGCTATAGAAAACGGAAATTTAGACTTGGCTCGATACTTAATTGAAAAAGGTTCAATATTAACGAACTAGGATATTCACCTTTGCACGTAGCAATAAAAGAAGGAAATCTTAACATGGTAAAATTTTTAGTCCAAAAAAAATTCGACATCGAAGAGCGGGATCAAGATGGCAAGACACCACTGCATGCGGCTGTCCATTATGGGCGTTTGGATATGGTGAAATATCTCGTTCAGAAAGGAGCTCAGGTCAATTCCATGGATGGAGAGGACAAAACACCTGTGCATTTGGCCGCAGATGAAGACAACGTAGAAATTCTAACATATTTTGCTGAACACACAAACGCCGATATGATGGCAGAAGATAACCAAAATAGAACACCTCTTCAACTGGCAACAGCTAATAATAGGGGGAAAGCTGTGAGTTATCTATCAGGGATCAAGCGAGAACGAAGAAGTCTCCCATTTGAAAATTTCGTCATGATGAAAACACCAGTCGGAAATGACCTACCTCTTATTTCTCATTCAAAGTCCCACATGAAGCTAGGACCTTCACAGATCACTCACGATACCAACGGAACTCTTCTTCTATTCGACGTATTTATTAGAAAAGTCACTGGTCGGAAATACGTCTGCGACATGGAACCGATGCCTCTCGCAGAAGCCCAAGCGTGCGCCCTAAATATCGCTGAAGAATTCGAAGAAATTATGAAAGCGTCCGGCTCCAATAATTTAGACTTTTACAAAATTTATAAAGAAATCGCCAGTAAAGTGGTCGGATGCAAGTTTGACGAAATTTCTTCACTTTTGACTACGTACGCCAAAACGTCTGGTATCAAATCTGAAGACTTTGAGAGGTTCATGACGAAATTAGGAGGCGGAAGGAGCCAGAAAAAACTTGATGGCAACATTCGCTGCTGGTTAAAATTTAAAAAAAATTAACGAATAAGGTGCCTTTTTAGTAATCATTTAATGGGGATATTGTAGATTATGGGTTATATCTTTTTGTTATCACTAATCAGTAAATTTTATCTTTTAAGATTCAATTTTTGGACCATTATATAAATATATACAAAAAAAATATTCAGTTTTTTTCTCTTGCCAGTTAAGTTCACCCATTACAGCCCTGAAGAGGACGTCGTCTATTTTGTGTCTGATGACAGCGATGGACTTTTTGTCGCTGAACTTCCGAAGTTGAGTTGCAACGTGTTCGCCGTAAATGTCGTGTTCGTCTCTGTCTAACTCCAAAATGTCCTGGAGGTCTTCGATAACGTTGAAGATCTCTTCGAGCTTCTGCATCCTCTGGACCTTACCGGCGCTACCAGGACGGCTCCCCTCCTCCATACTTCCTGTATCATTTCCCTAAAAGTAGAAATCACACAATTTGAAAACATCGTCACTTTCGGACTAGCCGCCTGGGCCTCAATAAAGGTTAAAACTGGTCAAACTGAGGTTTCTGCACCAAAAAATCAAGGAAAAGCACCCATAACGCCAGATAAAACGGGTTTTTCTAGACCAGGAAATCAAGGAAAATGACCAAGAACCAGATAAAACAAAGATCAGGAAATCGAGGAAAATGACCAAGAAACAGGTAAAAAGATCAGGATATCAAGGAAAATGACCAAGAAATAGGTAAAAAAAGATCAGGTAATCAAGGAAAATGACCAAGAAACAGGTAAAAAGATCAGGGAATCAAGGAAAATTACCAAGAAACAGGTAGAAAAGATCAGGGAATCTAGGAAAATGGCCAAAAACCAGGTAAAAAAGATCAAGGAAAATGACCAAGAAACGGGTAAAAATAATCAAGGAATCAAGAAAAATACCAAGAAACAGGTAAAAAAAAGTTCTGGTAATCAAGGGAAAAAACCAAGAAACAAGTAAAAAAGATCAGGGAATCAAGAAAAACGACCAAGAACCAAGTAAAAAGATCAGGGGATCAAGGAAAATGACCAAGACACAGGTAAAAAGATCAGGGAATCTGGAAAATGGCCAAGAAAACCAAGTAAAAAATCAGGTAATCGAGGAAAATGGCCAAGAACCAGGTAAAAAATGGATCAGGTAATCAAGGAAAATGACCAAGAACGTGGTAAAAAGATCAAGTAATCAAGGAAAATTACCAAGAAACAGGTAGAAAAGATCTGGGAATCTGGAAAATGGCCAAGAAAACCAAGTAAAAGATCAGGGAATCGAGGAAAATGGCCAAGAACCAGGTAAAAAGATCAAGGAAAATGACCAAGAAACGGGTAAAAATAATCAAGGAATCAAGAAAAATGACCAAGAAACAGGTAAAAAAGTTCTGGTAATCAAGGGAAAAACCCAAGAAACAAGTCAAAAAGATTAGGGAATCAAGAAAAACGACCAAGAACCAAGTAAAAAGATCAGGGGATCAAGGAAAATGACCAAGACACAGGTATAAACTATCAGGAAATCTAGAAAAACGACCAAGAACCAGGTAAAACAGATCAGGGAATCAAGGAAAATGACCAAGAAACAGGTAAAAATAATCAGGGAATCAAGGAAAATGACCAATAAACAGGTAAAAAATATCTTAAACGCCCCAACACCCGATAAAACGCATATTTCTAAATCGGAAAATCGAGGAAAAGGCCCCAAAACCCTAAAACGGAGGTGTTAAACGCCTGAGTGCATGTTAAAAGTAGATCAGAAAATTTAGAAAAATAACCAAAAACCTGGGAAAAAAGATGTGAAACGCCCAAACACTGATAAAAAGGATGTTTCTACACCAGAAAATAAGGATAACACCAGAAAGGGGGCTATTTTACCAGCCAGGGGCCCTCAAAGCCCCCACTCAAGTCTGCCAATGTCAAAACAAGAGAGAAATTTTTTTTATTACTTACATAATAGGAAAGATGACCAGCGAGGCCATATAAATAACCTTTCCCATAATGAAGATGGGAAAAAATAATAAAATAAAAGTGCCGAAGTGATATAAATAAGGACAGAAACTAATACGAATCTGAATAATATCGCTTTTTCTCTTTTCAAATATATTTACTGTCATTTTCAATTTTCTCGATATTCTGAAAAATAAATAAATAAATTTTTTAAATAAATTGGATGATTTTTTTTACCTTCTGAATGTCTTCTAAAAGCTCTTCGGAAGTTTTTTTCTTCTAAAAATATAAATAAAAAAGATGATTAATGAAATTAAACATTCTGTAATATAAGCTGTAGAAGTAGTGCAAGCTGGCGAAAGGCCTTTAGGCTTGTCGGCACCACAGAAAACCACGAATATCCAATAAAAATTCAATTCTAAATCAACTTACCCTAAACCTTGAAACTATTAATCCCATAGTCGTTCAAAATATTTGAAGAAATTCAACTTCTTCTTGGGAATTTCAAAAAAATCCTCAGAATTCCGACCACCACGACATAAAAAATTGTATCAGGGATATTTTTCGCTTTTCTTTCCCTTCAGCTTCCTGAAACAAAAAAAAAGAAACCTAAAAAAAAAGTAAAAATAAAATAAAAGGGCCGTTACGTTATATAAGAAGAAAGAAATTAAAACAAAGAAAAAAAAAAAAACTTACAAAATGTGTGGGCAGAAATTAAAATAAGAAATAAAAAAACAATAACATACCAAAATTCGGACAGGAGAAACGAATGTCAAAATTTCGTTTTATTCACGATTTTATCTTTTATAGCGGCGTGATTTTGCCAAATGGAATAGATTTTTGAATTTTTTAAAAAAGCATAATTTTGAGAAGGTTATAAAGTTGATTGTGTATGGTCTGCAAGATCCCCCATCACGTCGTATTCAACAGCATCAGTCACATTATTTACCGCAAGAACCCTCTCGACGTCGTCTATCTCCTTTACAAAATCAATACGAGTATCCAGAAGGTCGATACCGTCAAGAATGTTTGTGCGTGCCTCAAGAATGTTTGCCTCCGATGGTAGTAGTTCCGGATCATTGCGCAACTGCAATCGGGCACTTGCCCCGGACGTCGACAGTATAAGGCGCACACATGCTTCCGATCGCATAAAACCGAAGCTGATTTCAATCCACAATATGCTCCGGACAACTTCGATTACAACAGAGCTTACAACGAAAAACGCTCCAGGCTCTCGCTTTGTAGGGAATATCTCGAAAAAAAAAAGCGACGTGAGAAGATCAAACAAATCTGCAAAGACAAAAGTGATGGAAGGCCAAAAAAGCCGCTTGTATGCATAGACAAAAGCGGGAAAGAAAGATACGTCGTGGACGTTCTGGCCGAGCAGAACAAGAACAAGCAGAGCAAGCTGCCCGTATGTAAAGATAAAACGGAACCACAAAAATACGAAGTGAAGCAGCTTAAAACTTCACCGGCAACTCAAAAAATGGATCCGCCGCGTAAAGTGGAACCGACGTCGACGAGAAAACTTGAAAAACCAAAGGTGGCGGAGAGAAGCGAAATATTGAAAACGAAGAGTTCCTCAAGTAAAGCGCTTTTATTGAATTTCGAAAAAATGGCGGAGCTTTAGACTATTTTTCTTTTCTTCTTCTTGATAGAAGGGATAAAAAAATTATTTAATTTTCCTTGATTGAGGAAGTTCCTCCTCGGGGTGTTTTATCTTTAATAGAATAAGCAAAATGTTTATCTTCGTAGTTAGAAAGGCAAAGGTCTGAGCTGATAATTTATTTGGGTTTTATCGTTTCATGAGTGCATTTCTACGCAGTTATTGATTCTACTCAGTAAGTTGCCATAAAGTTTAAGTTGTTAAATTAAATAAGACGATTTTTAGGTGGAAATGGAGAACCGTTTGTTAAAAAGTGAAAATGTTAGACAAAAAAGAGATGTCAACTATGACAAAACATATCTGATTAAACAACAACTCCAAGATGTTCTGCAACGTTTGTCTGCGATTGATGAACACTATGTGACGTCTGAAAGCTTCAATAAGTTCCTCGATGATATTATACAATTGTTAAAGGATTATTTTTTAATTAATATTTCTCATGAATTCGTTCAGACTCCAGTGCGCACCGGAGAGCTCTCAGGTTTGGTTCCACCGCAGATTAGGAGAAAGCCATATTTCGATTTGGGAAATTCCGTTTCTTCTGTTGGCGATTGGAGCAGATATAAAAGTGTAAGTTACGCATTGCTATATAAAAACGGAACTTCTTATTCTGAAATCGGGCCTTGGTCGAAACCCACCAAGTTCAAACACAAAATTTGTCCACTTCTCGGAATACCCATTGCTGTACATAATGTGACAAGAATGGTCTACAGGAAATTCGATGATGAAGAACCTCAATTGATCTCTATTCTCGATAACGAAACTCAAAGATTTCGAGATATAAACAGAGATATTTATAACGCCGCTTCTAACCCAGATGAAGATGAAGCAATGAATGAGCTCGACGTTCTCTTAGGAATTCAAGGAAACATATCCGCTGTTTTTGAAAACGGATGGAAGCCTATTCATGCTGCAGCTAAGAATGGAAATTTGAAAGTCGTGAAGACATTCCTAAACAATGATTATCACGCCAAGGACGATTATGGTAACACTCCGTTACATTTTGCAGTCGAATCAGATCACGATGGCTTCATCGAAATTTTGAAGGATGATGTTAACTCGCAAAACAATTTCGGCTTAACTCCATTGCACATCGCTGCTTATAAAGGTTATAAATTAACCACGGAAAAGTTAATTGAGAATGGTGCGAATGTTACCATGGAAGATAAAAGTGGTTTTACTCCTTTCGATCACGCCTATTTCAAAGGATTTTCTTTCGATTTTTTATTAGATCAAAAATTCAGAGATTGGCCTAAAACACAATACATTGCTATGCTGAATAATGATGTGGATTTAATTATTAAGCTGATTGAAAATAAAACAACTGATATTAATGCCGTAACACCTCAGAGATTTAATGCACTCCATATTGCAAGCATGTATGGAGATGTGAAGATGGTCAACTTTTTAATAAAAAACAAGATCGACTTAAACGCTAAAGCGTTTTATGATTGGACTCCTTTGCACTTTGCGGTTGCCTTAAGTAGAACCGATTTAGTAACCTGCATTGCTAACTCAACTACTACTAATATAAACGCCCATGGAGCTGGGAACGTAACCCCGTTACATCTCGCTGTGACAACCGATCAGGAGGACATGGTGAAAACTCTTTTGGCTAAAAATGCTTCCACAGAGGCAAAGACCACTGAAGGGCTTACTCCGCTTCTCATTGCGATTAAACATAGAAACCAAAAAATCATGTCTCTTTTACTTGACGGTGGTGCGGATATTGAAGTGAATACTACGAGAGGACTTACTTTTTCCGATCAGGTTGAATTACTGAAGGTAAAAGCAAATAAAGCTGGAATTCCTTATGAACTGTACGCAGCACAAATAGGACGTCTGGATGTAGTCAAAAATTTTGTTCCAACAACTTTTTACACAGGATTCAATGATTACCCAACAGATAAAAAGGGCAATACGTTGCTACATTACGCTGTATTAGGTGGACATTTAGATGTAGTGGAATATCTTCTTACAGTGCCTTATTACAACCAACTTGAAGAGGCGAATAACGATGGCGTTTCACCCTTTCACTTAGTTGCGAAGAATGGGGGACTAGATATTTTTAAACTGGTCGCTGATAGTGTGAGTTTTGACAACCTCTACCGGACAGATAACCACGGCAATACTTTTCTTCATTATGCGGCACAAAATCAAAATGTAAATGTATGGGAGCACATTCATCAAATATTACAGTCCTCATACGCAGCCATGGTCAACGAGGCTAATATTAAGGGAGAAACCCCCTTAGATACTGCGTTCAGCAGTGAAAACGTCGATGCCATTTTATGTCTTGCTTCTGTCGTTCCGATGGCGACGGGAGCTAACGGAGCAACAGCTCTTCATCTAGCCGCAAAATACGGGCTAAAGGACATCGCAAAACGTTTAGTGGAAGAAAAGAGAGTTGATCTCAATGAAACCGATTCTAATGGATATACTCCTCTCTCTTACGCTATAGAAGAAGGAAATTTAGACTTGGCTCGATACTTAATTGAAAAAGGTTCAATATTAAACCAACTAGGATATTCACCTATGCACGTAGCAATAAAAGAAGGAAATCTTAACATGCTAAAATTTTTAGTCCAAAAAAAATTCGACATCGAAAAGCGGGATGAAGAAGGCAAGACACCACTGCATGCGGCTGTCCATTATGGGCGTTTGGATATGGTGAAATATCTCGTTCAGAAAGGAGCTCAGGTCAATTCCATGGATGGAGAGGACAAAACACCTGTGCATTTGGCCGCAGATGAAGACAACGTAGAAATTCTAACATATTTTGCTGAACACACAAACGCCGATATGATGGCAGAAGATAACCAGAATAGAACACCTCTTCAACTGGCAACAGCTAATAATAGGGAGAAAGCTGTGAGTTATCTATCAGGGATCAAGCGAGAACGAAGAAGTCTCCCATTTGAAAATTTCGTCATGATGAAAACACCAGTCGGAAATGACCTACCTCTTATTTCTCATTCAAAGTCCCACATGAAGCTAGGACCTTCACAGATCACTCACGATACCAACGGAACTCTTCTTCTATTCGACGTAGTTATTAGAAAAGTCACTGGTCGGAAATACGTCTGCGACATGGAAACGATGCCTCTCGCAGAAGCCCAAGCGTGCGCCCTAAATATCGCTGAAGAATTCGAAGAAATTATGAAAGCGTCCGGCTCCAATAATTTAGACTTTTACAAAATTTATAAAGAAATCGCCAGTAAAGTGGTCGGATGCAAGTTTGACGAAATTTCTTCACTTTTGACTACGTACGCCAAAACGTCTGGTATCAAATCTGAAGACTTTGAGAGGTTCATGACGAAATTAGGAGGTAGAAGGAGCCAGAAAAAACTTGATGGCAACATTCGCTGCTGGTTAAAATTAAAAAAAAATTAACGAATAAGGTGCCTTTTTAGTAATCATTTAATGGGGATATTGTAGATTATGGGTTATATCTTTTTGTTATCACTAATCATTAAATTTTATCTTTTAAGATTCAATTTTTGGACAATTTATATATATATACGCAAAAAATTATTCAGTTTTTTTCTCTTGCCAGTTAAATTCACCCATTACAGCCCTGAAGAGGACGTCGTCTATTTTGTGTCTGATGACAGCGATGGACTTTTTGTCGCTGAACTTCCGAAGTTGAGTTGCAACGTGTTCGCCGTAAATGTCGTGTTCGTCTCTGTCTAACTCCAAAATGTCCTGGAGGTCTTTGATAACGTTGAAGATCTCTTCGAGCTTCTGCATCCTCTGGACCTTACCGGCGCTACCAGGACGGCTCCCCTCCTCCATACTTCCTGTATCATTTCCCTAAAAGTAGAATAAGATTTTTTAGGTTTTTTTTTCTTTCGATATTTTGAAAAATCAGGAGACTTCAGTTGAGTCATCTCATTAGCAAGATTTAAAATTTACTGATGACTTTTTCTCTGTTGCCTCCTATTTTTTGCGAGAAACTTTTTTTTTCATACAATATTATAATCTCCGCTGTAAAGCTGTTGATGGTAAACAAAAGAGTCGCTGCTGTCAGTCGACATTATGTAAGTTTTCTATTGAAAATCTGTCCATTGAAAAGCTCAATTAAGTCTTCGATTTTTTTCCGTTCTCAATAATCATCGATGTTGACAAATTTAGAATTTAAGTTTTTTTTAGTAACAAAACAATAGACAGCTGTAAAATTAATAAAAGATGCCGTCAGAGGGCAACACATTTATCAGGGGATTTCAAACTACTGTTGTGTAGCTATTCTCAATAAATTAATTAGCTATTCTTCACTAAATTCTGAGAAATTTTTCTCAGATTTATCAATATTGATTTCACCAATCAATATTGAATTACTGAGATAAAAACGACATACAACTATTTTTTTTTTTTTTTGCGTACCTACCCCCTTCATAAAATAATAAAAAGGCGTTTTCGCTAAAAAGGTACGTAAAAATAGTTAAAACACTCTTTTAAACACTCGTAAAGTAAAACGAAAGAAAATAATCGAGGAACTCTTTCAAAGCAGGTTAAAAAGGGCGTTTTCCCGCCAAAAAATTTGAAGAAGCTAATAAAATTTCGCTAATTGAATGCTTTCCCGCCAAAAAATTTGAGGAAGCTAAATAAAATTTCGCTAAATGAATGCTTTCCCGCCAAAAAATTGGAGGAAGCTAAACAAAATTTCGCTAAATGAATGCTTTCCCGCCAAAAAATTTGAGGAAGCTAAATAACATTTCGCTAAATGAATGCTTTCCCGCCAAAATATTTGAGGAAGCTAAATAAAATTTCGCTAAATGAATGCTTTCCCTCCAAAAAATTTGAGGAAGCTAAATAAAATTTCGCTAAAACAATGCTTTCCCGCCAAAAAATTTGAGGAAGCTAAATAAAATTTCGCTAAATGAATGCTTTCCCGCCAAAAAAATTTGAGGAGCTAAATAAAATTTCGCTAAATGAATGCTTGCCCGCCAAAAAATTTGAGGAAGCTAAATAAAATTTCGCTAAATGAATGCTTTCCCGCCAAAAAATTTGAGGAAGCTAAATAAAATTTCGCTAAATCAATGCATTCCCGCCAAAAAATTTGAGGAAGCTGAATAAAATTTCGCTAAATGAATGCTTTCCCGCCAAAAAATTTGAGGAAGCTAAATAAAATTTTGCTAAATGAATGCTTTCCCGCCAAAAAATTTGAGGAAGCTAAATAAAATTTCGCTAAATCAATGCTTTCCCTCCAAAAAATTTGAGGAAGCTAAATAAAATTTCGCTAAATCAATGCTTTCCCTCCAAAAAATTTGAGGAAGCTCTAAATAAAATTTCGCTAAATGCATGCTTTCCCGCCAAAAAATTGAAAAAGCTAAATGAAATTTCGCTAAATGAATGCTTTCCCGCCAAAAAATTTGAGGAAGCTAAATAAATTTTCGCTAAATGAATGCTTTCCCGCCAAAAAATTTGAGGAAACTAAATAAAATTTCGCTAAATGATTGCTTTCCCGCCTTAAAATTGAGGAAATCGTCGCGTTAGTTCTAACACCGGACAAGTCATTTTCCAAGGTTTTCAGAAGAGCCAAATACGGATTAATTTCTCATTTGAATCAATGCATTATCTGTTGGCTAAATCGTGAACTACACGTTTTCTGTTGGTAATAGGTTTAAACTGCATTCGATCCACCACAAAATTTACCATCAGAAACAATACCTAACTCAAAATTGATAAAAAATGACTTATCCGGTGTTAGAACTAACGCGACGAAATCTCCCAAAATCGGGTAAAAATGGTGTTTTCCCGCTCTAGAAATGGAGGATGGTCCCTCAAAATCAGACAAAACGGATGCTTCTCAGCACCAAAAAAAATTTTTTAGGCAAAGCTCTTAAGGCAAAATGGATATTCTCCTGCAAAAAAATTTGGGTACCCGTATGTAGTTTTATATTTGTCCGTACCCCTGACATCCTTTCGTGTATGTTAGGGGTTACGCTTACCCAAGTTTGAAAAGCTTGTTCTAAGTAATACATTGAGTGTTCACATGGGAAAACATTTTAGTTTATAAAAAACGCAATAGGTGTCGCTCTTAGTTCAATTGACTCGCTTAACTCACTGCTCATTTCTTCGATGAAGTGGTCAGAAGTTCGAAAACTGCTCCTCGACGGTTCTTTATTGATCACTGGAAGCAGCAAGGTTGTGATCATGTCGTCTCTTGCACCTGAAAGTACCCAAACCTCACACATAGATTTTCCCTTTAGGTTTTACCTGAACATTCTGAGGTTTAGAAATAAAAAGGAATTTCGATTGTACCGAACGTCCTTCCCACGTTGCTTTGAACCGATTTCTATTATTGAGACTACCACAAAACTTTTTTTCTTTTGTACACAGAAACCTATTAAATAAAATAACCTCAAAATGAGGAACGTTTAGATAGATATCTTCTTAAGATGATTACTCTGTAGTTAGCACGGTTGATTAATTCTGTTTACTAAGGATGAAGGACAGATCGACGTTTTTTATTTAAAAAAAATTTTAGGAAAAGATAAATCAAGTTGCTACCTGTCGTTAGTGAAACTTCACTTTTCAAAACAATAATAAATTTTTTCCCGTTCAGATGTTCGCTTTTTTTTGTGCCAAAAAAGCGGAACATTCCTTGTTGTATTTGAGGTTCGATCTTTTCACCGGAACCGTTTCCAATCAAGACTTTTGTCCCGTATTGGAAGAGAATTTTTAAGACGTTGGACTAACGGGGGTTCCTTTTGTTCCTCATTTTGACTCGGTTGACGTCGGAGGGAATCCATAGGATGTTCAAGTACCGCAATTTTCCGACGTACTCGTGAAATCAAAGCGTACGTTAACCTTTTTTTATACGGATAAATAAGGAAAACGTCTAAAAATTTGTCTTTTCATTTTTAAGTTTTCCGATTGTGTTTGTAGTTTGATAAAATATGAGTACCTACTCGTACATCTCGTCCGAAAGTATTCTCGTCCTAAACTTAATAGAAAAAGAAAAAAAATATACACTGTCATCTCGTCCGAAAGTAATCTCGCCCTAACAGGCTACGCCCCTTTTTAGGACGAGATGACAGTAGGACGAGAAGACATTCGGACAAGTCGTTTTTAATTTTTATACAATTTAAAATATTATTCTTTGTTAAATTAGAAATCATCTCGTCCGCAAGTATTCTCGTCCTAAAGTCATCTCGTCCTAAAACTAACGCACTAAAATTGGAGAAATGCGGCAGCGTTCCACCCCAGCAAGTTTTAATCTCCTTCTTGGGCGTACCGAGCTCATCATCCGTCCCAGGGCCGCCTACAGGGTGAGCAAAAAAATTAACCCCCTTTTGTCATAAAACGAGCTGATCCTCGCAAAAATAAACAAACAAACCGATCGTGCTGGGGTGAAATGCCGCATTTCTCCGACGCAGCAATTTTTGTGCGTTAGTTTTAGGACGAGATGACAGTAGGACGAAAATACTTTCGGATGAGATTACATTTCATTGAATTTTAACTACTTAATATTTTTAGGACGAGAATACTTTCGTACGAGTTGATTTCTATTTTAATAAAGCACCTACTTATAATATTTAAAAAATTGTATAAAAATTGAAATCCACTTGTCCGAATGTAATCTCGTCCTAAAAAGGGGCGTAGCCTGTTAGGACGAGATTACTTTCGGACAAGATGACAGTTTATATTTTTTCTTTTTCTATTATTTTTAGGACGAGAATACTTTAGGACGAGATTTATTCGGACGAGATGTGTGCCCCTAAAATAGCACTTTTAAAAAATTAGGGAAAATGAAAAAAAAGTTAGATTCCTGTGGATTTGAACCTACGACCTTTGGGTTTCATGCCCACTTATAACTGAGCTAGGATACTTACTCTTTCTCTTTGTAACTTCCTCAAAGAGAAGTTATTGTGACACCCATCACATTGTGATCTTTACCGATCGGTTGTCTGTGGCGCCGTTTTGTTTAATGAGGCACTGCCGTACTATTGGTCCGATCTTCACCTTCGATCAAATACTCCTTACAGTATTCTATCTAGCTATACTATATTCCTGCCTGCTGCGATTGACCAGGCTGGGTGACGACTTCCAGTTTTCTACCTTCATAATTTTCGACAGTGGGGAAAATTTATTGAACTGCGCTACTTTGAGGAAGTTCCCGTCGGTGCTAGCTATAGATTAGTACTTTTTCTTTATTTTTTACTATAATAAAATTTTCAGGAAGACAGGTTGACACTGAGGTAGCATCAATAACCTGATGGGAAAAAAAGGAAGTTAAACGTGTGGGATGAGAATCAAGATCGACAATAATCTTACCAAAAGTTTTCCATAGCACAGTTGGCAATAACTGGGTGTGAAATCCAAAGGTCGTAGGTTCAAAACTCGCTGAGGGCTAAATTTTTTTTCTACCTATTTCCTCCTTCCCAATTTTTTCAGAAGCGGCGAAGTTGAACTGAGCAATAAACTTTTTGTATCTTCTTTTGCTCATAAGGGAGTTGGAAATTTAATTTAAAATTGATTACCCAATGAGGGTAATCTGTGACAAATCATAAAAAGGTTTAGATTACGTTAAAATATTATGATAGACCATTTCGGAGCATCGGCTAATGTGCGTTTTCATTCTCTCGCTGGACTCTGAGGTTTAATGACGGCCTTTGACGTCACTGGAGGTAGCGTCAATGAGTTTTTTCACCGAGCCTAATATCCTTTCGCACAAACGATATAAGTGTGAACATAAGAATAAGAAAAAAAAAACGAGTAAAAAACGGACGTGGAAGATTCTATGCTGGAGAAGATTATTTCCGCTAGCAGTTTATGGACAGAAATCACGGAATGTGCTCGCCTCACGTTTTATCGAACAAAAAAAATGTTTTTCTTGAGGTTTCTCAGCACAACTTATAAAAAGTACTGGTTTGAAGAGCTTCCAACGAAAACTTCCTTAAAGAGAAGTAACAATATTGGAGGGGGCAGTATAATGGAGGGGGAAGTATATAGAAGGGGACTTAAAACGAAGGGGGACGTATATGTCAGGGGAAGTATAACAGAGGGGGAAGTATAAGGGAGGGAAAGTATAAGAAAGGGGGAAGTTTTTTTTTTCGAAAAATTTTCCTAGTTTTTTTTAATTTTCCGAGTTTTTTATTTTTTCCGAGTTTTTTTGGCAAATTTTCGAGTTTTTTTTAGGAAAATTTTCCGAGTTTTTTTTTGTAAATTTTCCGATTTTTTTTTGGGAAAATTTTCCGAGTTTTTTTTTTGAAAATTTTATAAGTGTCAAGGTAGAAATAATGGCTCTTTGCCCTGGGGATGTGCCCCTCGTATGGGTAGAAGTATGAAATTTCTCCCTACAAAAAAATAATAATTAAAAAGTGGCAATTTTTATACCAAAAATTCTTAATAAATGTAAGGAGTAATTGGTGAAAATTTGGTGAAAATCGACTAACGGTTCGGCCGCAGCGAATTTTTTAAAATTTCAAACAGCCATATCTCCGCCATTTTTTCGAAATTCAAAATCGCCCTCGTTACATTTTCTTCACCGGCTAAAGAAATTTGTGTGAAAATTTGGTGAAAATCGGATGAAAACTGTGGCCGTAAAGTGTTCCAGAAAAAATGCTACGGCCGGCCGGCACCACAGACAAAGTTGAGATCGGTGTAGATCCATATTCGAATAACCCTACAGGGTCTGGAAGAACCCTCCCCAAAAACCCGACGTGGAGGGTATCACAATAACTTCAGAAGTTCATCTATATGCCACTTTGGTGAAGAACGATTTACTTATTTGGGAAAGACCACTGATGATTGACCGCCATTTTAGACATTCCATTTGAGGGAGTTTAAATTATCCACATAAAAAGAAAATTATAAACAATGACTTAGTAGAAGAAAAGAGGTTGACAAAATTTTTAGCATGACTATCGAAAATTTGGTGACAAGGTTGTTTCTGACTTTTTAACCCGAGATTTTTTGTAGACTCTCGGATCCGGGACGTTCGTGAAAGTTCATAAAAAAACTTTTCATTGTCCGGATATAATTTTTAGTGCGGAAAATAGTTTATAACATTTTTTTAGTAGAAAAGTCGGCTTTGTTTGACCGGTAGTTGTGTATGCATCTCTGTATCCAATACTTTCCAAGAAGTTTTAAGTACCTGAGCCCATTTTTGCCACTCTTTTGTCCTTCCACATCCTCACACATCGTGAAGACCAAACATTAGAATGCGAATTCTTCAGCAGGTAGCTTCTGAGGTAGAAAAGGATGCTTGAAGACACCTTAACCTTTTTTCCATTAAACCCCTTGAAAAGGCCTGTATATCATCTTGTTTTCACACTCATGACGTCGTACTTCAGCCGCAGACTTAAAATTCTAAGAAGGTTTTAAAACGGATAATTGAAAAGGAAATAGCCTATAGGAATTAATCGCTGTTTAAAATTCATCGATGCGAGGAGTAGCAGAATGATAAAAATAAATAGCATAATCAAGGACATCTTAGGCAATTTTCAAAGAATCCTGAATGTTTATAATTATTTTTTCCGCTATTTTATTACATACTGCAATTATAGGGTTTAGGCTGTAGCGGAGTAACAAAAGTTTACTGCTAAAAGCTGTGTTTGTGAGGGACCGCTACTTTCTTAACAAATAGACATTTTAAGTTTATTTTTGTGGCTCGTGTTGTCAATAACACGTAATTACATAAGTAGGTGACGTCTGTTAAGACGGACGTGCTCAAAGTGAAAACGGAGAAATGGTTTGCATTAAGGGATTAGGCAAAGAGGGGCTCATCAGTGAAAGTGCACTGGGGAGGGTAGAAGAAAAAGAGAGGAGTCGGAGTGGGGAAGCCCGAACAACCGTTTTCTCGAGTAGGCTGCCGGCTCAGTCATCGTCGCGCCATGGCGCTCTACGCGCGTCTGTGTTTATTTTTCACGTTTATAACGTTCGCGTTGTCCAAAGTCGTTGTGCACAGATGCTGCCCGTTTAACGTGACACTCGACAGTTCTCTAAACTGCAAAGGGGTCGAGACAGAAGAGTGGGCGCCGGCTGTCTACATACCGGAGAAGAAGACGTTTTTAGTTCCAGGTACCCTTCCTGATGATTGGACCTTTCAAGTTAAACGTCCCGATTGTCATCATCCGAAATTTATGAGCTCCAATTCAACGCCGCCGAAATACGTGACCTTCTTAAACGGAAGTTTGTTGATTATTCCTTTTTTTAAAGAGAAGATACATCCCGAGCATTACTGTTTGGATAAAACGGGAGCTTTGGTATGTCTTGAGAGCGATGAAGTATTGATACCGAAATGCTGCGGGTCAGGTGGAGCTTATTCCGAAAAGAAGGCGTCTTGCGTCCACAGCACTGTGGAACATCAAGTATTTAAAGATTTACGTACGATACACAAATTTCCCGAATGTTCCGACCCCGGTTTGAATTTCGTCATAGGAGGGAAGTTGAACTCGACTTTTTGGTAAGGAAGACGGAAATTTGACCGACGATTCCGGAAAGACGTTGACTTCAGACGAATTCTGTTTGGAGAAGATCGAAGAGTATCCGGAGGAGCCGGTACACGTGTTTACATGCCCGCCGAAATTGATATCGAGAAGCCAAAACGACATACGTTTCACGTTGTATCCGATGGGTCTGTTTTTATCCGTGTTTTTCTTGGCTATCACTCTGGTAGCTTCATGCCTTTTGCCAAGCACTTATCACGTACTCCACTGGAGATGTCAGACAAATCACGTCGCTTGTTTACTCATCGGAGATCTTCTTCTCGCCGTCACTCAACTTTCCGGCGATGCGTTACAAGGTCCCGCCTGCGTCTTTGTAGGTATGTACCAAATTTTCACATAAACTGCCAACTATTTCAGCTTCCTTGCCTTCAGTTCCACTTTTTAAAGTTTTTCTTAGTTTCCGGTTCAATAAGATCTTTATCTTTTAGTTTATCAGGAGCAGAAACGTTATATATAAAACACAGTTTATTTGATTAGAAAGTGATAAGATAAACAATAAATGCCCTTGTATTGAACTGACTACCTACGAATATTAGGTTTGTTGACCTTTCGGTGCTATCTATAACTGACTCATGGACATTTTTGAACAAACATAATCCCTTAGGTACCTGCTAGGGCGGCTACATTGACCTAAAAACGCTGTCAATCATTTCTAAAAGGGAGTTTGAAAAGTATTTTAAAATTGGGTCAAAATGACCCTTTTTTGGATCAAAATTTTAGTCCTCACGGCCCTAATTTTGGAACGATCTTCATAAAATTTCCCACGGGGAAGCTGCCAAGATATGACAGAGTGGGAAAAAATTCTGTTATAAATTTTAAGCGGGAAAAATAGAGAAAAAAAACCCTATGCGGTCATGTTCCACGCATTTTGTTAACAGCTAAAAAAAGGTTTAAAAGTCGTGCACCACTTTTCCCTCTGGCGTTCCGTTTATAATGCGTCACGCATTATGGAAATTTAATGCTATACCTCGTAAGGTTTAAAATGGTTGGCATCGGGGAGTTAGGACTTTGCCATGACAGAACACGCGTGGACTTGCCCGGGGTGATGGGGTACAATAATTCCCTCCACGCCACCTGTTGACTGAAACTCTTTCGAAAAAAATCATTCGATGATCCCAAAGTCAAGAAAAATCCTTCACAGGCATTTTCCTCGGTCTTTCTGCCGACAAACACATGTTTTGATGATTTTGGGAGTTTTTCGACGGTCTTAATCCTGAGAAACTTCATTTAACATTTCTTGCCCTTTCTGCCGATTAACTCCCGGTTTTTACGGATTTTACTGAGTTTTTCGACGGTCTATCTCAGAGAAACTTCGTTTTATAGTATTTTCGGCGGTTTTTATTGGATTTCACGGAGTTTTTCCTTGGCCCTAACCCTGAGAAACTTCATTTAATGGTATTTGTCGGTCTTTCTGGCGATAAGCTCCGTATTATCGGATTTTGGTGAGTTTTTCGCGGTCTTAACTATAAGAAACTTCGTTTATAGTATTTTCGGCGGTTTTTGTCGGTCTACCTGCCGATAAACTCCCAGTTTTTTTGGATTGGAGTTTTTCCTTGGCCCTAACCCTGAGAACTTCATTTAATGGTATTTGTCGGTCTTTCTGGCGATAAGCTCCCGTATTATCGGATTTTGGTGAGTTTTTCGCGGTCTTAACTATGAAAACTTCGTTTAAAGTTTTTGGCGGTTTTTGTCGGACTTCCTGCCGATAACACCTTTATGGATTTTTGGAGTTTTTTTTCTATCCTAACCCTGAGAAACTTCATTTAATGGTATTTATCGGTTTCTGGCGATAAGCTATTATCGGATTTGGTGAGTTTTTCCGCGGTCAACTAGAGAAACTTCGTTTAATAGTATTTTCGGCGGTTTTTTCGGTCTACCTGCCGATAAACTCCCGTTTTGTGATTTCAAGGAGTTTTTCTTGGCCCTAACCCTGAGAAACTTCATTGAATGGTATTGTCGGTCTTTCTGGCGATAAGCTCCCGTATTATCGGATTTGGTGAGTTTTTCCGCGGTCTTAACTAGGAGAAACTTCGTTTAATAGTATTTTCGGCGGTTTTTGTCGGCCTTCCTGCCGATAAACTCCCGTTTTTTTGGATTTCAAGGAGTTTTTCCTTGGCCCTAACCCTGAGAAACTTCATTTAACGGTATCTGTCGGTCTTTCTGGCGATAAGCTTCCGTTTATCGGATTTTGGTGAGTTTTTCAGCGGTCTTACCTATAAGAAACTTCGTTTAATAGTATTTTCGGCGGTTTTGTCGGCCAACCTGCCGATAAACTCCCGTTTTTTTTGGATTTCAAGGAGTTTTTCCTTGGCCCTAACCCTGAGAAACTTCATTTAATGGTATTTGTCGGTCTTTCTGGCGATAAGCTCCCGTATTATCGGATTTTGGTGAGTTTTTTCAGCGGTCTTAACTATGAGAAACTTCGTTTAATAGTATTTTCGGCGGATTTTGTCGGTCTACCTGCCGATGAACTCCCGTTATATTGGATTTCAAGAAGTTTTTCCTTGGCCCTAACCCTGAGAACTTCATTTAATGGTATTTGTCGGTCTTTCTGGCGATAAGCTTCCGTATTATCGGATTTTGGTGAGTTTTTTCCGCGGTCCTAACTATGAGAAACTTCGTTTAATAGTATTTTCGGCGGTTTTTGTCGGCCTTCCTGCCGATAAACTCCCGTTTTTTTGGATTTCAAGGTGTTTTTCCTTGGCCCTAACCCTGAGAAACTTCATTTAACGGTATCTGTCGGTCTTTCTGGCGATAAGCTTCCGTTTTATCGGATTTTGGTGAGTTTTTTCAGCGGTCTTAACTATAAGAAACTTCGTTTAATAGTATTTTCGGCGGTTTTTGTCGGTCTTCCTGCCGATTTTAGACTATTTTTGGGAGTTTTTCCTCGATCCTGACCCGTTTATCGTTTAATAGTTTTTGCCAGTCTTTTCTTCCGATGAACTCCCGTTTTATAGGGTTTCAGGGGGGTCCTAAACCTGAGGAACTTATTAATTAATGGTAGGTGCGGCGGGGCTTGTCGGTCTTTCTGCCGAAAAACGATTTTTTTGGCGGTCATTCTCTCCACACGAGCTCCTTTTCTTTCCTCTGATTTAAAGGCTTCCATATCCCAGGTTTCCCCAAAATCATGACGTCCTAACCCCCCATTTTTGAGCAATTTTCTTCCAGATTTCTTGTAAATTTTTAGTCTCTTTCCGACAATCAATGGTAGAGAAGAAAAAGTATTTAGGATGACGAAACAGTTATTTCGAGTCCGTGGACAGAAAAACCGTTCTTTTAACGCTTCGCATAATCCCTCGTGAATGATTGGCCACCCGTAAACGTTTAGATTGGATTTGTACTATTGAGAAAAGTGGGGAAAAAAGGGAAAGAAAAAAAACTTTATTTGGTCGTATTTTCAATCATTTTCTTCCAACAACAGTTAGACCCGACTAGGTACCATCGTTATATAACAAAGAAAAAATTAAACTTTTTTTTCTGAAGAAAGACCGGTTATTTTAACCGGTTCTAAACATATAGTGACAAATTATTAAAACGTATACCTCCTCAATTTTTCTATCTGAAACCTTAGTTAAGATAACGGAAGTTTCTGTACAAAAAAGTTCTTTTTCGGCATAAGAACAGAAGCATCCCATTAGAGGGCTCACATAGTCGTTAGTTTTTCCACTTTTTTTGTGTTAACCCAGTTTACCTGGGTCTGATTTTCGACCCTTAGGAATTGGTGTAATTTAAAAAAAATTTTTGGCACCGTTAATTCATCAGATATCAATAAAAAAATAGTTTAAAAGAGGGTTTCTAAATGGCCCCGACTGTGGGAACATCTGCGTTATTGTTCAGCTTTCCCCTCAAGACTGTCCATTCCTGAACAGAGGGCCCTTCTTGTGACGGAGAAGGCGAAAAATGAGGAACCATGAAGTCCAATGAGGTCCCTCCTCCCTTGTAGAACCCCATTGTCGTGACCGATTGGTTCCGCTCATTGGTGAGATTCAGATATTTATGTTATGCTTGTACGAGATTATCGGGGGAAGAAAAAAAGAGGGGAATTTTTCAATAGAAGGTAATTGAACTAGAAACTCTTTTGTTGCGAAAAGGATATTTTGTATAATAAAAATAAACCCGGGGGATCTTGATTATAGGGGTTTAGGGCGATTATAAAATTCTTTCTCCACCAGGTGCTTGGGGAGTCTAATCATTAAAAACGTTCTAAACCCTCAAATCCTTCAGTTCATTTCCGAAAAGAATTTTATGCAAACAACTAAAGGATCTTGGCGGCCATTGTGACATATCACGACTGTTCTGCCACTCACTAAAAGTAGGACCATTCATCATCTTTATGATGCCTTTCATATGCTACCTATTGCCCGTCAACAATGGACGATTTATTTCTTTGGGGCTCTTCACTCATCGCTATAAAATAGGGCTACTGAAACTGTCGTCAAGGTCTGCGTGGTTAACGCTGCCATCTAAGTGGTTATACCACTCAATCTGCGTGTTATACCGCTGCTATCTAAGCTGTTATACCGCTGCTATCTACGTGGTTATGACGTTTGCCATTGAAGTACTTATAACACTGCCATCTACGTGGTTTACACCACTGCCATCTACGTGGTTATACCACTGCTATCTACGTGGTTATAACGTTGCCATCTAAGTAGGTACTATAAAGCTGCCATCTACGTGGTTATACTACTGCCACGAGTGGTTATAACCGCTGCTATCTAAGTGGTTATA
>JACGAQ010001780.1:0-51849 GCA_014119065.1 Orius insidiosus | reverse complement strand
GAAAAAAATCTACGGAGTGCCGGACGGCCGGCCGGCCGGAACCACAGACAAAGTTGAGATCGGTAAAGATCAATATTCGATTTTACCCTCCGGACCCCGGAAGAACCCCTCCCCAAAAACCCGACATGGAGGGTATCACAATAACTTCTTTAGGAAGTTAAAAAGGCCGTTAGCGACGACATCTCGTGATGCAGAATGCGAAGATGCTTGAATTTGAGATAGTTGGAATCTTCCAAATTAAGTGGAAAAAAAGTAGGTATAACGAAGGGAGGGAAAGTATAAGGAGGGGGAAGTATAGGGCGGGGAAGATTTTTCCGAAAAATTTTCCAAGTTTTCTTTTTAAATTGCGCTTTTTTTTTGGAAAAATTTTTTAAGTGTCAGGTAGAAATGGGCTCTTTGGCCTACGGATGTGCCTCTCTAATGGGTAGAAGTACGAAATTTCTCCCTACTAAAAAAATAATAATTAAAAAGTGGCAATTTTTTTACACCAAAAATTCTTAAAAAATATGAGGAGTAATTGGTGAAAATTTGGTGAAATCGGACTAACTGCAACGGTTCGGCCGCAGCGAATTTTTTAAAATTTCAAACAGACATATCTCCGCCATTTTTTCGAATTCAAAAATCGTCCTCGTTACATTCTTCTTCACCGGCTAAAGAAAATTTGGTGAAAATCGGTTGAAAACTGTGGCCGTAAAGTGTTCCGGAAAAAATGCTACGGCCGGCCGGCACCACAGACAAAGAGATCGGTAAAGATCAATATTCGTTTTGACCCGGGTCTTGAAGACCCTTCAGTCAATGGGTCTGTCACAAATGGTCATATGGTCAAATCACTTGAAATTTTGCATAGATTAGAATCTGAAATAAAAAATACGGGTTCCCATTTTCAATAACGAAGTTATGTCCTGTATATCCAAACGCTATTAAACTACACCTTCAAATTCTTGATTTAAGTTAAGGGGGTTTACATTCAACTTTTTTTCATAAACCACTTTTTAATACTCTCCCGTGTGCCATGTGTTCCAGACACCCGGTATAGGTAAATAAAATCCTAAAAATTTAATAACGGTGTTCACTTTTGCACCCCACTGGTAATACAATAGCTTCTCTTGAGAACGTCCATGATTAGCGATTGTCGACCTTAAATTCAGAAAAATTAGCTTAATGTAAATGTGGGTCAAGAACGTGTTTTAATATGCTTCTGAAACGTATCCCATGTTTACATCTTCAAAATTACTATTCTGAAGGGCCCGCGTTGGGGGAAAAAAATCGCCCACGTTATTATTTTATCCCGGGCTTAACATCTAAGCTACATGGCAAACAAAAAGTTCATTTGGATTCATATTGTTGTTCATATGAAAGCTTAATTTACAATTACAAAGCTAAATCGTTGGATTTATTTGAAAATATGTAATGTTTAACTTCATCCAAGGAGGAGACCACTACTTCGAAATCGCCTGATTTTTAACTTCCTTAAAGAAGTTATTGTGATACCCTCCACGTCGAGTTTGTGGTCTTCCAGACCCCGTAGGATAAATTCGAATATGGATCTACACCGATCTCAACTTCGTCTGTGGTTCCGGCCGGCCGGCAGTAGCATTTTTCCGGAACACTTTATGGCCACAGTTTTTAACCGATTTTCACCAAATTTTCAAACAATTTCTTTAGCCGGTGAAGAAGAATGAATTTCGAAAAAATGGCGGAGATACGGCTGTTTAAATTTTAAAAAATTCGCTGCGGCCGAACCGTTGCAGTTGGTCCGATTTTCACCAATTACTCCTTATATTATTTAAGAATTTTTGGTGTAAAAAATTACCACTTTTTAATTATTTTTTTTTAGTAGGGAGAAATTTTATACTTCTACCCATTAGAGAGGCACACCCGTAGGCCAAAGAGTCCATTATTTCTACCTCGACACTTAAAAAAAATTTTCTAAAAAAAAGAACTAAAAAAATTTTCAAAAAATAAGAAAACCCGCAATGTTTTCCGAAAAAAACTCGGAAAATTTTTGGTAAAAAACAAAACACGGAAAATTTTCCCAAATAAACTTAGAAAATTTTCGAAAAACAAACTTGGAAAATTCTCCTTTATACTTCCCTTCCTTATACTTCCCCTTCCGTTATACTTTCGTTCCCTTAACTTCCCCTCCGTTATACTTCACCCTCTGTTATACAACCCTCACTTAGACTTCCCCTCCCAATACTTCCCACTCCGTTATACTTCCCCTCCGTTATACTTCTCTCCCATATACTTCCCCCACTTATACTTCCCCCTCCCATATACTTCCCCTCCCATATACTTCCCCCTCCCATATACTTCCCCCTTCCATATACTTCCCCTCCCATATACTTCCCACTCCGTTATACTTCCCCTCCCATATACTTCCCCCTACGTTTTATTTCCCCTCCGTTATACTTTTCCCTCCTATATAGATACTTCTCTTTAAGGAAGTTTTCGTTGGAAGCTCTTCAAACCAGTACTTTCAATTTAAATCCAGCTCATCCTAACTTTTTTTTAGCTAATTTTTTTTTTTTTACTATCCGTGCATCATCAATATTAAATGAGACTTAATTTGGAGCCATTTATAAGCTCGGAGCCATTTTTTTTTCTCGGTATTTAGTCTTACGATGATTTAAAGGAGTGCTCATAACCTGAATTATTCTTGTGCCGTGACTAACACTGAGGATACGTGATCCTTTTATAAACCATCTTATATTATTTTATTATTACAGAAAACGCTCTTTTCCCATGAGATAATCTCAAGATTTATATTTCAAGTTATTTACCCTCTTAGATTTTCACGCAATTTTCTAATTAAAACTAATTTCACGCTGGCGTCTTCCCGATATTTTGAGTGGCTGCTTATCGGATTTGGGGACCTTTCAACATAACGCATTTCACTCTAAAGCAGTTGAACATGAAAAAATCTTCATTTCGACATGAAAAATCTTTAGTTTACCATAACGCGTTTCGGCATAATGCGATTGAACATAAAGCTCTCAAAAGTTCAAAAATTTTGAGCATAATGCATTTCACATAAAGCGTTTCGCCAAAAGACTTTTTCAAAATTCAAGTCGACAGAAAAAAGTGCAACGCTACATAAAAGCCTTTCTTTAAACTTGTTGTTTCGCCATAAAACTGTTTCTGTCTGGGCATAATACATCTCACCATAAACTATGGACAGCCAAAGAGCAAGCCTACTTTCGCCGTTTAATACGCGATTATGGTGAAACGACAAAAACCTTAAATCTTGACAGTTCACCATAATGCAATTCAACATAAAGCATCTCACCATAACTAGGAAAAGCAAGCAGGCAGCCAATGGGATCAACTCGTTTTATGACAGAATGGGTAAATTTTTTTCCTCTCGCAAGGAGTGGGAAAAAAAAGGAAACCCGGAAAATTTTTCGAAAAAAAAAACCGGAAAATTTTTCAGAAAAAATCTTGACAAATTTTTGAAAAAAAAAAACTTGGAAAATTTTTGGGAAAAAAACAAAACTCGGACAATTTTTAAAAATAAACTTAGAAAATTTTTCGAAAAAACAAACTTGGAAAATTCTCCTTTATACTTTCCCACCTTTACAATCCTCTTCCGTTATACTTTCGTTCCTTTATACTTCCCCCTCCGTTATACTTCACCCTCTGTTATACTACCCCTCACTTAAACTTCCCCCTCCTATACTTCCCCCTTCCATATACTTTCCACTCCGTTATACTTCCCCTCCCATAACTTCCCCCTACGTTTTACTTCCCCTCCATTATACTTCCCCCTCCTATATAGATACTTCTCTTTAAGGAAGTTTTCGTTGGAAGCTCTTCAAACCAGTACTTTCCATACCGATGAGGCACCCTAAACATTCTGTATTTAAAATCTTCAATAACTGATCGAAATCTTAAGCGGGCATGATTTAATTTCTTTTTTTCTCGCCGTTTAATTAATTTCAAATATAATTAAAGTTGTAATAAAGGGATTGATAAAGTGCCACTTGGAAAACGGGTTTTTTTCGCACGCCCTCCTCCCCCACTCATTCCTCAACTCCTTTGTTATGAAGACCTAATTAAATTTTATTGTCAAGTTTCATTTTGCTTCATTAAAAACGCGGCGTTTCGTCTCAAAGTGACAACCGCCGTAATGAAGCCAAAATTTAATTTGCGGGGACCCACCACGTTTTTTTATTACAAAAATCCACGTTTTAGGTAGACCTTTTTTTTTGTAATGGAACGGATCAATCAAGTTACGCTGGGGGTTTTTAATTCAGTAAATAGAAAGAGGAAAAAAAGGGCTGTCTCCAATTTTTCTGTTAACATAACTGCACAGCGAGTATGCGGGAAGGTAACAGCCATTTCGTCGCGTTAGTTCTAACACCGGCTATCTCAATTTCCCTAGGTTTTCAGGAGAGCAAAATACGGATTAATTTTCATTGGAATCAATGCATCTACTGTTGGCTAATCGTGAACTACGCGTTTTCTGTTGGTAATAGGGTTAAACTACCAACGGAATTCGGTTCTCCACAAAATTTACCATCAGAAACAATGCCAAACTCAAATTGATCCTTGATTGATGATTTCCTCTTTTTCCCCCTTCTACCTAAAGCACCTCACACCATCCCAGTTTCTTCTTGAAATTATCCTTTTTGACAAAAAAAAAACTTAGAAAATTTTTCGAAAAAAAAAAAAAAAAAACCCGGAAAATTTTTCGAAAAAAAAAATTTTTTTTGACAAAAAACTTAAAAAAATTTTCGAAAAAAAAGGAAACCCGGAAAATTTTTCGAAAAAACTTAGAAAATTTTCGAAAAAAAAACTAAGGAATTTTTCGAAAAAACAAACTTGGAAAATTCTCCTTTATACTTTCCCTCCCTACTACATCCCCTTCCGTTATACTTTCGTACCCTTATACTTCCCTCCGTTATACTTCACCCTCTGTTATACTACCCCTCACTTAAACTTCCCCCTCCCATATACTTCCCCTCACTTATACTTCCCCCTCCGTTATACTTCCCACTCCGTTATACTTCCCCTCCCATATACTTCCCTCTCCGTTATACTTCCCCTCCCATATACTTCCCCTACGTTTTTCGTCCCCTCATTGGAATCAATGCATCTACTGTTGGCTAAATCGTGAACTACGCGTTTTCTGTTGGTAATAGGGTTAAACTACCAACGGAATCCGATTCTCCACAAATTTACCATCAGAAACAATGCCAAACTCAAAATTGATCCTTGATTGATGATTTCCTCTTTTCCCCCTTCTACCTAAAGCACCTCACACATCCCAGTTTCTTCTTGAAATTATCCTTTTTGACAAAAAAACTAAGAAAATTTTTCGAAAAAAAACCCGGAAAATTTTTTGAAAAAAAAAAAATTTTTTTTGACAAAAAACTTTGAAAAAAAAATTTTTTTTTTTTTCAAAAAACTTAGAAAATTTTTCGAAAAAAAAAAAGGAAAACCCGGAAAATTTTTCGAAAAAATAAACTTGAAAAATTCTCCTTTATACTTTCCCTCCCTACTACATCCCCTTCCGTTGTACTTTCGTTCCCTTATACTTCCCCCTCCGTTATACTTCACCCTCTGTTATACTACCCCTCACTTAACTTCCCCCTCCCAATACTTCCCCTCACTTATACTTCCCCCTCCGTTATACTTCCCCTCCTATATACTTCCCCCTCGTATATTGTTACTTCTCTTTAAGGAAGTTTTCAAACCAGTACTTTTTTATTTGCGTTATTTTAGGGCTGTTTTTAGTGGGCTACTTGGTTTTTTTAATATACAAAAATACAAATGATTTTTAAATTATCTTTTAACTTCTTTTTCTTTTACTTGTTTCGAGTGGTTTGTTATAAGAAAAACGGAAAACCGCCTGGAGACCCGATTTCGAATTCAGGTAGAGTCTTCAAAATTATTTCGTCATTAAAATTCACTAAAGCCCATCCCATAAGATGGATCAATCAAAAAACAATTTCTTCTCTTCCTCACTATTTTTAAAGAGGCGAGGGTTCATTTCGGTCTCTCTCTATTTTTATTCCCAATTCCTCCCACGCGCTTTATACCGTCGGAAAGAACCAATCAAAGGAAATCAAAACTTTTTCGGACGAAAAATTGAAACACTTTTGAACCCCTGAAGGAGAAAATTTCCTCTCTTTTGTTCATATATTTTAGGATTTTAATTAACAAACTTCTACAAGAGAAGGATTTCGAAATCTTACTTAAAAAAACCAATTTACAAAGTCACCATCACAACAAATGTGCGGCTTTAAACAGTTTAGCCATCTTAAACTTAAAGAAAAATACGTATAACCTTAAAACTTGACAGTTACCATAATGCAAGAGAAAAAAATTAACCAACTTGTGTCATAAAACGAGCTGATCCCATTGGCTGCCTGCTTGCTTTTCCTAGTTTATGGTGAGATGCTTTATGTTGAATTGCATTATGGTGAACTGTCAAGATTTAGGGTTTTTGTCGTTTCGCCATAATCGCGTTTTAAACAGCGAAAGTAGGCTTGCTCTTTCGCTGTACCTAGTTTATGGTGAGATGTATTATTGCCAAACAGTTTTACGGCGAAAAAACAAGTTTAAAGAGTGGCTTTTATGGTGAGAAGCGTTATGGTGGCTTGCACTTTTTTGTGTCGACCTTAAAACTTGACAGTTCACCATAATCCGCACATCCTCGCAAGAGGAAAAAAATTAACCCCCTTGTATTATAAAACGAGCTGATCCCATTGGCTGCCTGCTTGCTTTTCCTAGTTTATGGTGAGATGCTTTATGTTGAATTGCATTATGGTGAACTGTCAAGTTTTAAGGTTTTTGTCGTTTCGCTATAATCGCGTTTTAAACGGCGAAAGTAGGCTTGCTCTTTCGCGGTCCATAGTTTATGGTGAGATGTATTATTCCCAAACAGTTTTACGGCGAAAAAACAAGTTTAAGAGTGGCTTTTATGGTGAGAAGCGTTATGGTGGCTTGCACTTTTTTTTGTCGACCTTAAAACTTGATAGTTCACCATAACCCACACATTCTCGCAAGAGGAAAAAAATTAACCAACTTGTGTATAAAACGAGCTGATCCCATTGGCTGCCTGCTTGCTTTTCCTAGTTTATGTTGAGATGCTTTATGTTGAATATTGAATTGCATTATGGTGAACTGTCAAGATTTAAGGTTTTTGTCGTTTCTCCATAATCGCGTTTTAAACGGCGAAAGTAGCCTTGCTCTTTCGCTGTACCTAGTTTATGGTGAGATGTATTATTCCCAAACAGTTTTATGGCGAAAAAACAAGTTTAAAGAGTGGCTTTTATGGTGAGAAGCGTTATGGTGGCTTGCACTTTTTTGTGTCGACCTTAAAACTTGACAGTTCACCATAATCCGCACATCCTCGCAAGAGGAAAAAATTAACCCCCTTGTATTATAAAACGAGCTGATCCCATTGGCTGCCTGCTTGCTTTTCCTAGTTTATGGTGAGATGCTTTATGTTGAATTGCATTATGGTGAACTGTCAAGATTTAAGATTTTTGTCGTTTCTCCATAATCGCGTTTTAAACAGCGAAAGTAGCCTTGCTCTTTCGCTGTACCTAGTTTATGGTGAGATGTATTATTCCCAAACAGTTTTATGGCGAAAAAACAAGTTTAAAGAGTGGCTTTTATGGTGAGAAGCGTTATGGTGGCTTGTACTTTTTTGTGTCGACCTTAAAACTTGACAGTTCACCATAATCCGCACATCCTCGCAAGAGGAAAAAAATTAACCCCTTGTATTATAAAACGAGCTGATCCCATTGGCTGCCTGCTTGCTTTCCTAGTTTATGGTGAGATGCTTTATGTTGAATTGCATTATGGTGAACTGTCAAGATTTAAGATTTTTGTCGTTTCTCCATAATCGCGTTTTAAACAGCGAAAGTAGCCTTGCTCTTTCGCTGTACCTAGTTTATGGTGAGATGTATTATTCCCAAACAGTTTTATGGCGAAAAAACAAGTTTAAAGAGTGGCTTTTATGGTGAGAAGCGTTATGGTGGCTTGCACTTTTTTGTGTCGACCTTAAAACTTGACAGTTCACCATAATCCGCACATCCTCGCAAGAGAAAAAATTAACCCCCTTGTATTATAAAACGAGCTGATCCCATTGGCTGCCTGCTTGCTTTTCCTAGTTTATGGTGAGATGCTTTATGTTGAATTGCATTATGGTGAACTGTCAAGATTTAAGGATTTTGTCGTTTCGCCATAATCACGTTTTAAACGGCGAAAGTAGGCTTGCTCTTTCGCTGTACCTAGTTTATGGTGAGATGTATTATTCCCAAACAGTTTTACGGCGAAAAACAAGTTTAAAGAGTGGCTTTTATGTTGAGAAGCGTTATGGTGACTTGCGCTTTTTTATGTCGACCTTAAAACTTGACATTTCACCATAATGCAATTTGCACATCCTCGCGAGAGGAAAAAATTAACCCCCTTGTATAAAACGAGCTGATCCCATTGGCTGCCTGCTTGCTTTTCCTAGTTTATGGTGAGATGCTTTATGTTGAATTGCATTATGGTGAACTGTCAAGATTTAAGGTTTTTGTCGTTTCTCCATAATCGCGTTTTAAACAGCGAAAGTAGGCTTGCTCTTTCGCTGTACCTAGTTTATGGTGAGATGTATTATTCCAAACAGTTTTACGGCGAAAAAACAAGTTTAAAGAGTGGCTTTTATGGTGAGAAGCGTTATGGTGGTTGCACTTTTTTGTGTCGACCTTAAACTTGACAGTTCACCATAATCCGCACATCCTCGCAAGAGGAAAAAATTAACCCCCTTGTATTATAAAACGAGCTGATCCCATTGGCTGCCTGCTTGCTTTTCCTAGTTTATGGTGAGATGCTTTATGTTGAATTGCATTATGGTGAACTGTCAAGATTTAAGGTTTTTGTCGTTTCTCCATAATCGCGTTTTAAACAGCGAAAGTAGCCTTGCTCTTTCGCTGTACCTAGTTTATGGTGAGATGTATTATTCCCAAACAGTTTTATGGCGAAAAAACAAGTTTAAAGAGTGGCTTTTATGGTGAGAAGCGTTATGGTGGCTTGCACTTTTTTGTGTCTAAAACTTGACAGTTCACCATAATCCGCACATCCTCGCAAGAGGAAAAAATTAACCCCTTGTTATAAAACGAGCTGATCCCATTGGCTGCCTGCTTGCTTTTCCTAGTTTATGGTGAGATGCTTTATGTTGAATTGCATTATGGTGAACTGTCAAGATTTAAGGTTTTTGTCGTTTCTCCATAATCGCGTTTTAAACAGCGAAAGTAGCCTTGCTCTTTCGCTGTACCTAGTTTATGGTGAGATGTATTATTCCCAAACAGTTTTATGGCGAAAAACAAGTTTAAAGAGTGGCTTTTATGGTGAGAAGCGTTATGGTGACTTGCGCTTTTTATGTCGACCTTAAAACTTGACAGTTCACCACAATGCAATTTGCGCATCCTCGCGAGAGGAAAAAATTATCAACCTTGTATTATAAAACGAGCTGATCCCATTGGCTGCCTGCTTGCTTTTCCTAGTTTATGGTGAGATGCTTTATTCCCAAACAGGTTTATGGCGAAAAAAAAACAAGTTTAAAGAGAGGCTTTTATGGTGAGAAGCGTTATGCACTTTTTATGTCGACAAGCATTTATTGAAAAAGTCGTTTATGGCGAAACGCTTCATGTTGAAATGCATTGTGCTCAAAATTTTTGAAGTTTTGAGAGTTTTATCTTCAATTGAATTTTGCCGAAACGCATTATGGTGACCTACAGATTTTTTTCAAAATGCAGATTTTTTCATGTTCAACTGCGTTAGGGTGAGCAGTTTTATGGCGAAAAAAAAAAACAACAATTAACGTTGACTTTATAATTGACTTTAATAATTTAATGGTGACTTGCACTTTTTATGTCGACTAGCATTTATTGAAAAAGTCGTTTATGGCGAAACGCTTCATGTTGAAATGCATTGTGCTCAAAATTTTTGAAGTTTTGAGAGCTTTATCTTCAATTGAATTTTGCCGAAACGCATTATGGTGACCTACAGATTATGTCCAAAATGCAGATTTTTTTTATGTTCGACTGCTTTAGGGTGAGCGTTATGTTGAACGGTGTTCTCCCATTTGTACTCTTGGGAGATTGGGGTTTTCAAACTAAATTCTTCATGGAGATTAATTAAAATTATCTATAATATTAGAATCTTGAAGCAAGGGAGAATATTCAAAAACTCAATAAAGTGAGGAAGATTCTTGGAAATTCCATCGAATTTGAATAATTTTTAACAGTCAATTTTTAATATTTTTTTTCCCCCCTTCAAAGTATGCAAAAGATAAACGGTACATAATTAAAGGCCTAATAGCCAGGAGGCTGGTCCCCCCTTCCCTACCATCTCATTCTCTCTGCAAAATTATTGAAAGAAAAAAAAACGCAGAGGCAATTCGTAGAAGTAGTGAAAATTTGGTGAAAATTGTGGCCATAAATGCTACGGCCGGCCGGCACCACAGACAAAGTTGAGATCGGTAAAGATCAATGATCCTCCGGGGTCTGTAAGAAAACCCAACGTTGAGGGTATCACATTGACTTCTTTAAAGAAGTTAATTAGCAGATGTTTAAAATAAAAAACAGCAAAATCCGACGGCTTTTCAATGGCCTTTGACGGCTACAGTGAAAAATGAGAGATTTAGTGTAAAATTCATTTCATTTGAAAACAAGTGGGTACAAAAAAAAATTTTTCAAATTCAATTAATTTCACACTAAATTTCTCTTTCATCCTTAATTAAAAATATAAGTCAAGGGTACAAACCCTTTGTTTTCGAAATTTCAACGATAGTTCCAATACAATGCTTCAGGGGCTCTTCTATCCCATTCTATCACCCCGGGGTTCAAAATCGCCATTTATAAACTACCTAATTATGCTTTTGTATAGAAATCTCCCATTCTGAAAAGTGGTTTCAACGCTATCATATTTTCTAGACGAAAATGCTGGAATCCTCAAATAGATAAGGATGAGACTGAAATGTTCATGGATTAGGCCATCATTGGTCCTGGCCAACGCAATAAGGCGATATGGCAATATGGCGAAAGCTTCCTTCCTGGGCCCATCCCTTTTTCCGTTATAGATAACCTGCATTTCTCAGACAAAAGGTAAAATAATGACATTTAGAAAGGGAATTTAAAAAATTAACGAACATTCGCTACTTATTAAAAATAGATTTCGAACAGAAATCTACTTAAAAATTTGCCCAATACTTGAGATTTTTCCTTTTTAAAATTTTTGTTTTAATAAATTTTAACCATCCTTATAGTTTACGGTTTTGCGTTGTTCTTCCTTTCATTTTAACTTCCTTAAAGAAGTTATTGTTTTACCCTCCATGTTTTTTTTTTCTGTACTTACGTAAAATTTTAAGGGTTGTTTTCTTTTGTTAGATTTTCTTCTCCGGGGTTGTTGTACTGAGGACGGTTAAGGGTGTCCGGAGGGTTTATATACTCTTTACGCCGTACCTCCCACCCCATTTCAGAACTACCCACTTTCCACCCTCTTCCTACTCGAAAAGAACATTCGCCCCCAGATCAGGCGCAGGCTTTAAAAAGCGTTTGAAAATTTTAAATTTTCTTCAAAGTTATTATTAGGTGTACAAATGAAACTCAGCCACAGGGTAAATTTGAATTTTGTAGATTTTAGCCGAGTTTCATTTTGTACACCTAGTAGTTCATTTTTTTCAAAATTTTAAACATTTTAGGCGTTAAAGTCCATCAAAAGTTGACCTTCTCCATGTAAGAAGGTTATTGAAGTATAACCCATTAAGAAGGTTAATTTTTAAAGGCTTGTAAATCGTAAACCGTTACAGATATTGAAAAAATGCACTAAATAAAATCAGTTGGAAATTTAATTCTCTTTAATTTTTATTCTATTCATTTTTTCTCTAGGACGCACAGTTTTCAAGATAAATTTATTTAAAAAAAAAATAATTTTCCGAAAATGGTGCAGCCTAGAAAAAATAATTAAGTACATATTTATAGAGAATTAAATTTTCTACAATTTTTATTTATTAGGTGTACAAAATGAAACTCAGCCACAGGGTAAATTTGAATTTTGTAGATTTTAGCCGAGTTTCATTTTGTACACCAAGTAGTTCAATTTTTTCAAAATTTTAAACATTTTAGGCGTAAAGTCCATCAAAAGTTGACCTTCTCCGTGTAAGAAGGTTATTGAAGTATAACCATTAAGAAGGTTAATTTTTAAAGGCTTGTAAATCGTAAACCGTTACAGATATTGAAAAAATGCACTAAATAAAATCTGTTGGAAATTTAATTCTCTTTAATTTTTATTCTATTCATTTTTTCTCTAGGACGCACAGTTTTCAAGATAAATTTATTTTTAAAAAAAAATTTTCCGAAAATGGTGCATCCTAGAAAAAAATAATTAAGTACAAATAGAGAATTAAATTTCCTACAATTTTTATTTATTAGGTGTACAAAATGAAACTCAGCCACAGGGTAAATTTGAATTTTGTAGATTTTAGCCGAGTTTCATTTTGTATACCTTATAGCTTTGTTCCAACCGCAGTTTGAAACTCCTGGAGCATGCGCAGAAGGATTTAGACGTCAGATGACTTCAGATTTGACGGACAAACGATTTGAACGACGTCTAATTTGACGTCCAAATCCTTCTGCGCATGCTCCAGGAGTTTCAAACTGCGGTTGGAACAAAGCTAATGTGATGCGGTCTCTGGTTTTAGTTATATCCCAATTTCAGACTCAAAACTTCCTTTTTTTAAGCCCATTTGTACGTTTTTTAAAAGTATAGGCCGGTTGTCTCACCCGTTTCAAATGGCAAAACTTACGCTAAATTTTCTAAATTGACTTCGCCAATATTCGATCGTAACATCGCGACTTCTTCTAGAAAATTTGAAATAACAAGAAAAAAAAAATTAAGTAATTTTCATTATTCTTTTTAATTAAAAACAAGCTAGCAACCACTAAGACGGAGAAAAAATTAATTTATAATTAAATAAGACGGAGTTAAAATAGAAATAGATATTTAGATGAAAGTTTATCGTTTTTTTAAGACTATCTTCGTTTATAGTATTTTTTATGGTGTCATAAAAATGTCTTTATTAACATAAATTTAACGTCTGACCGAATTTTCATTCAATTATGCTTATAACTCAAATGTTTATCATTTTTATTTATATTATCAGAGTTTTCATGTAAGATGCTTATTTATGATTAAAATATATTTATATCGAAATCTCCGATTGTTGACAAAAAAAAAGCGTTTGATCCGAAAAAGGAGGGATTTTATCCAAAAAAGGGGTCGCGTAGGGTATAAAAACTCTTGGGATAAGTAAAAGGGTGGTCAATTGTGAGAAATTCGTTGGTGAGGGATGAAAACGGCGTTTATTTGGCTCGTCCTCGCTTTTTCTTACGGATGGGAATACGTCGCGAACGACCCCGTACCTTCCAGCTTATGAGGTAGGAAAGTACTGGTTTGAAGAGCTTCCAACGAAAACTTCCTTAAAGAGAAGTATCTATATAGGAGGGGAAGTATAACGGAGGGGTAAAACGTAGGGGAAGTATATGGGAGGGAAGTATAACGGAGGGGAAGTATAAGGAGGGGAAGTATGGGAGGGGAAGTTTAAGTGAGGGGTAGTATAACAGAGGGTGAAGTATAACGGAGGGGAAGTATAAGGGAACGAAAGTATAACGGAAGGGGAGTAGTAGGGAGGGAAAGTATAAAGGAGAATTTTCCAAGTTTGTTTTTTCGAAAAATTTTCCGGGTTTTCCTTTTTTTTTTTTTCGAAAAATTTTTAAGTTCTTTTTTTTGAAAAATTTTCCGGGTTTTTTTTTTTTCGAAAAATTTTCTAAGTTTTTTTTTGTCAAAAAAAATTGTCAAAAATTTCAAAGTTTAAATTTTCAAAGTTCGTTTTTTTAGGCAAGACGGAAAGTTGATTTTGACGAAATGCGGTCATGGAAAAGTCTGCAAGAGGAAGGAAGGTTTCGCGACTGTTCCCTGGGATTCACCGCTCAACGGTCATAACATGAAAGTTATCTGTCCGATGCAAGACAAATTTTTGAAAAAGACAGATCTGTCGACTGTTTTTATTCCCGGTTGGATCAAATCGCACGTCGACCCCGTCGGAAGATGCCCCGTCAGGTAACTGAATCCGCCAGGGAGATATTCTGGCTGTTTACACTTACCAGCATAGCATTTCGGTGTAGCTGGTTTTACCACTGAATTATAATCTAGACTAGAATGGCCTTGGAAGGAAAAAAAATGTTTCCACTACGACAAAACAGCCGCTGTAATGCGGCACCGTCGAGCTTGTGGTACTCGAAACAACCGCTAGATCGGGGTGAAAACGACGGTGATTATGCGTTTCTATTGGCTGGCGGTTCCACCCAATCATTATCATTTGTTTACATTTTGGTTTGTTTTGGTACTGATTATAATTCAGTGGTTTTACTTTTCTTATGTCCGGTTTCCAGAACTTATCGAACTGATAATACTATCATAGGGGAGAACACCGTTCAACATAACGCATTTCATCGTAAAGCAGATGAACATAAAAAATCTGTAGTCATAATGCGTTTCGGCATAATGCAATTGAACATAAAGATCAAAAATTTTGATCATAATGCATTTCAACATAAAGCGTTTCGCCATAAACGACTTTTTCAATAAATGCAAGTCGACATAAAAAAAGTGCAAGTCACCATAACGCTACCATAAAAGCCTCTCTTTTAACTTGTTGTTTCGCCATAAAACTGTTTCTGTCTGGGCATAATACATCTCGCCATAAACTATGGACAGCGAAAGAGCAAGCCTACTTTCGCCGTTTAAAACGCGATTATGGCAAAACGACAAAAAACCTTAAAACTTGACAGTTCGCCATAATGCAATTTAACATAAAGCATCTTACCATAACTAGGAAAAGCAAAACAACAGGTAGCTCCTCGCTCTCTTTTTAAGGGCGTAATGTCCCTTTTCGCAGTCCGACCGTCGATTATTTCTTTGAGGGTGCCTTTAACTAGTTTGATAACAAAGGGGGTTAATTTTTTTCTCTCGCAAGGAAGCTCATTTCATAACACGAGTGGGTTAATATTTTTCCTCTCTTAAGAAAAGTACTTTTGATTTTCCTAGTTTATGGTAAGATGCTTTATGTTGAATTGTATTATGGTGATTTGTCAAGTTTTAAGGTTTTTGTCGTTTCGCCAAAATCGCGTTTTAAACAACGAAAATAGGCTTGCTCTTTCGCTGTCCATTGTTATGGTGAGATGTATTATGCCCGAACTACAGAAACAGTTTTATAGCTAAATGACAACTTTAAAATGAAAGTTTCCTTTATGTTCAACCGCAAAACTCTGGAATCACGTTCTTTCGGAATTCCGTCACAGAACAACAAAAACACGTGTTTTCGTGTTCTGTGATTCCGTATCGTTAATGGTAGGTTCGACTACTATAACCACAAAGAAGTTTTCAAAAGTAATCACAGACGGAAATAGCGGTGCGACCTGTTGGATTTCACATGAAATTCAATTGTAGAACCAATAGTTGTTATAGAACCTATAATTGACATTCGAGAAACTCGCTTCAGTTGTCGAACTAATAATTTTATTGAATCTATAGCTATCATCTCAATAACAAAACGTCCTCGAAACCGGTCATTAGATTTTGTCCTAAAGGACTCCTCAGGGCAAATTGTGATAATTTGATCAGTGATTTTACTAGAAGGAACACAAATATTCTATTTCCTTTAGATTGCAAAAAGTCGACGACCGTCAACGTTTATGGCCATCGAAGTTGGTTTCGGTAGAGTGCGCTTGTGAGCATTCAAGGTGTACGATGCGAGGGACCCACACTTGCTTGACCATCTACGTACCTCGTTCGACTCTCAGAAGCGACGGATTCGCCCAAGAACTCATCGCAATCGACTGCGTTTGTGCTTCTCAAAGGGCTCGCCTAGTAAAATCGATACCAATGCCACGTATTGTTAATTGATATGTAAATTTGGGCCAAAAAAGGTAAAATGACAATAAAAATACAGCAAATTTTATTGAATCACAAAGTTTCTTCTTTGCTACAATTAAGTTGCCTTTTAAACGTTTTGTTTCAGATCACAGACATCAAGAATAAGCCACACGTTTTCCCTCGTTTTTAGAAAAATGGTAGGTTTAGTAATTCCATAACACTAGCGCTCAAGCAGTCAATCCCAACCTACTAACCTTACATTCCTAACCTTAACGCTATGGCCACTCGGTCCAATGAGAACGAGGGAGAACGAATGAGAGAACGTGTAGCTGAAGGGGTTTATTATTTAGGTAGATTTCTTTCTTTCTGTTTTTTTTTTTTTAATTCCCATCACCATAACAAATTGAGTTAAATAGAGATCCCACTTCTTCGGACTTCAGCGCTTAAATAAGGTTAGGATCTGGTAAGCCACACGTTTTCCCTCGTTTTTAGAAAAAATGGTAGGTTTATAATTCCATAAACACTAGCGCTTCAAGCAGTCAATTCCCAACCTACTAACCTTACATTCCTAACCTTAACGCTATGGCCACTCGGTCCAATGAGAACGAGGGAGAACGAATGAGAGTGTAGCTGAAGGGGTTTATTATTTTAGGTAGATTTCTTTCTTTCTGTTTTTTTAATTCTCATCACCATAACAATTGAGTTAAATAGAGATCCCACTTCTTCGACGGCAGCGCTTAAATAGGGTTAGGATCTGGTTCTCAGTGATAACCTTTACTCTCGCCCATTCTTTGTTCACACTTGATTTTCGTAGTGCGTCAATGACAGCTTGAACGTAAAGACCGTCTTCAAAAGTCGCAGCTAAAGCGACAGGCGCCTTAACCCATCCACGTTTGTCCTCCAGAGGTAAAAACGCCTCTTTTAACGCACCGACCATTTTATAAAGACCTTTCACATACGGCTTCGGTACTCCTCGCATATCATAACTTTTCAGATCTTCGACATCTAAATAAATAACGTCTTCTTTTTCAGTCGAGTGTTTATAACCATACAGATCACCACCTCGCACCACTAAATATCCTAGTTTACCGCTAACTAAAACTTCCTGACTAAAAGTCCCTGGTATATGCGAATTTAAAGTACCGTCACAATAGTACCTTTCGCCAAAACCATTTGAAAAGAAGCGAAATCCGAACTGGTAATATTTCGAATACCATTTATCGAATTTGTGTTTTTATTAAATGTTCTGATCAAACCATGAACCTGCGTGGCCTTTTGAAGAGTTAAAAAAGAAACAAGGTCAATAACATGGCTGCCAATTAGTGTCAGTATTCCACCTAAAAGTAAAAAAAAAGGTTAAATCAAATATTGTGCACAAAATCTGACCTCCCATCGTTTCGTCGCATAGCCAATCAATTTTTCGTGGAGTAAACTTCCAGTTTGGACGCGAATATCTACAACGGTGATTTCTTCATCTTTGCCTAAGAATCCATCAGTGATTGCTTTTCTCATTTGTGAAAAAGCTGGAAGAAACCGCAAAGAGTGATTCACGATCGATATCAAGCTTGGATAGTACTGCGCAGCCCGGACCATCTTCAACGCCTCACTTTGGCACAATCCAGACGGTTTATCGCACAAAACGTGTTTTCCTATACCTAAAACAACTAAAATATTTAAACATTTTTAAATTATGGCTTACCCAAAGCTTTGACAGCTATTTGCGAATGAAGATTTGGCGAACAAACAATAAATATTAAATCGACATCTTTCCTTAAAAGTACATCGTCGATTTTATTGGTGAAAAAAGGTATATCAAGTTCGATGGAAACTTCTTGAGCTTCCGACAAAGTCCGACCCCATAAGGCTTCAATTTTAAATCCTTTATCCTTCAAAAGGGGGACCGCCACTCTAACTATATTCCCAGTCCCAAAAACCCCAATTCCAGGCAACATTTCAAAAATTAAAAAACACAATTTTTAACATCAACAAATCTCTATGTGCTCAACAGAAATGCCATAATCAAGTAAAAAAACAATAATAATTTAAAAACAATTTGTTTATAAATTGAAAGTTGGAACCTCCCTGCTTACCATCAGCACTGCCAACCTAGAAATAAAACATGAAATTTGGAGAAAATTTGATAAAAACTAGAGACCTAAAGCAGCTGCCTACGAAGGTATTACAATAACTTCATTTTTGAAAGTTAGCATATGAGAAGCTTTAAAAAATCTTGAAATCACAAACTTGAATTGGTCGCCTGACGTATAGCCTTACCGGCAAGTTTTTAAGATCAGGTTATGTTTCTTCAAAGTTCAATGCGTAGTCTTCTCATCATTGATTTTATTAATTATAAATAAATTTTATTTAGTTTTATATATTTTTTAATCTTAAGTGAACAAATTTTTTATCAATGGGAAGATATTATGGGAGGTAAGACCTGATTTAGATGGTTTACTAAAATTTGGTTTGTCTAAAATTTTGGTTGTTTTTTAGATCGCGTTCTAGATCAAGAGAACGTAGGCGTTCGAGAACGCCGGAGCGATATAGGTCGAGGTCCAGGGACCGTCGGCGAGTGAATGGTCGCAGTCGCGGCGGAGCGAGCGGCGTCAATTTACGTAAACCCCATTGGGACATGTCTCGTCTAAAACCGTTCACTAAAAATTTCTACACTCCTCATCCAAACGTAGAAGGAAGGTCTGACTAAAATTTTTTATAACAGGGATTCCCAAATTTTAGCAAATTGTGGGGGGGCCACATTTTCCTCACATTAACGAAAATACGATTACACCCGTAATCGCTGGAAAAAAATGTGATTATAATGGTAATCGCAGAAAAAAATACGATTATAATGGTAATCGCAGGAAAAAAAATACAATTACGATTGTAATCGCAGAAAAAAATAGCAAATTGTGGGGGGGCCACATTTTCCTTATTCAATTTGAACGCCTGGGGCAAATAATTCTGGGTTTCCTTTCTCCTTTCAGCGATAACTTTTCCTCTGACCTTGGGAGCTCTTCTTCATATAATCTTTTTCAATATTTCAGGCCTCGATCTGATGTAGACAAATATTTAGAAGAGAAAGACATAACAATAAAAGGTCATGATATTCCTAAACCAGTTTGGTCATTCGATGAAGCCAACTTTCCTGAAATGGTCTTAAAAACTATCAGGTTTGCCAATCAAATTTTTTTTCTCTTAATTATATTGATTTTTAGAAAACTCGGATTTAAAGAGCCAACACCTATACAAGCTCAAGGCTGGCCAATAGCGTTAAGTGGAAGAGATATGGTCGGAATCGCTTCAACTGGTTCTGGAAAAACATTATCTGTAGTATAAATTTGAATATAAATAGTTGAATTTCATTTTATTTTTTAGTATATCCTTCCTGCGTTGGTTCATATAGAAGCTCAAGAACCTTTAAGACGAGGGGAAGGTCCTATCGCTCTTGTGCTCGCTCCTACTCGTGAATTAGCTCAACAAATCGTCGAAGTCGCCAACGACGTCGGAGAAGATGTTTCAAACGTCGCTGTATTCGGCGGCGCACCTAAATCTTATCAGGTTCGCATTGTACTTAATTTCAAATAAATTTTTTTTAAGGCTCGAGAGTTAAAAGAGGAGTAGAAATTGTCATTGCTACTCCGGGAGGCTTTTAGACTTTTTGGAAAGCCGTGAAGTCGATTTGAAAAGGTGCACTTATCTTGTTCTTGATGAGGCTGATAGAATGCTCGATATGGGATTCGAGCCTCAGATTCGTAAAATAGTCGAACAAATCCGAGTGCGTATATGTCCTTTTATTCTTTTTTTTTATTATGAATTTTAGCCCGACCGTCAAGTACTTATGTGGTCGGCCACGTGGCCTAAAGAAGTTCAGAATCTGGCCGAGGAGTTTCTTAAAGACTACATCCAGGTTAATGTCGGCTCGCTTCAACTTTCCGCCAACCACAACATCCTTCAAATCGTCGACGTTTGCTACGAAAACGAAAAAGAACAAAAGTACGTTTTTTAAAATTAATTCTAAATGTTGTGTTTTTTCGTAGACTTTTGACCCTTTTAAAAGAAATAATGTCAGAAAAGGACAACAAAACAATCGTTTTTATCGAGACTAAAAAGCGAGTTGAAGAAATCACAAGGAAAATAGTTCGAGAAGGGTAATTTTTAATGTATTTCAATTACTTTTTATTTTCTTTAATTTTCAGTTATAATGCTGTATCTATTCATGGAGATAAAAAACAATCTGAAAGAGATTTTGTACTGAAAGGTAAATTAAAGTACTGGTTTGAAGAGCTTCCAACGAAAACTTCCTTAAAGAGAAGTAACAATATAGGAGGGAAAGTATATGGGAAGAGGAAGTATACAGGGTGTCCGGAAACACATGGCAAGCGTCTGGGAGACGAAGAAAAGTGGTTTTACGAAAAAAAGTTAAATGTAAACCCCCCTTAATTTAAATCAAAGAATTTGATGGTGTAGTTTAAAATCCGCCTGGATATACAGGTGTCCCAGACACAACCTAACTTCGTTATTTCAAATGAGAAGCCCTATTTTTATTTCAGATTCGTAATCTACGCAAAATTTCAAGTAGATTTGAGTACTCATATGACGATTTTGGACAACTTTTAAAAAATGTCAAAATTTAGCGTTTTTTGCGCTAAAATCCGTTAAAATTGACCTAGGAGACTCGTTTTTTTTTTTAATTCCACTTACTTTTTTCCCTAAGAATCCAACTGTCTCAAATTTGAGCATCTTCGCATTCTGCATCACGAGATTTCGTCGCTAATGGCCTTTTTTTCAAGTTTAACTCCAAATTCCATACTTCAAAAATGGAAATTAGCGATTTGTTGACTGAATTTTAATTTTTGATGCATAAACACGAAAGACGCTGTAGCTCTTTCAAAATTTGTGGTCCGAAAGAAAAATTCCTTTCAACAAGTGCTAATTTTCATTTCTGAACTAAAAATTTGGGTTCTAACTTGAAAAAAGGCCATTAGCGACGAAATCTCGTGATGCAGAATGCGAAGATGCTCAAATTTGAGACAGTTGGATTCTTCGGGAAAAAATAAGTGGAATTAAAAAAAAAAAAAAAAAGTCTCCTAGGTCAATTTTAACGGATTTTAGAGCAAAAAACGCTAAAATTTGACATTTTTTAAAAGTTGTCCAAAATCGTCATATGAGTACTCAAATCTACTTGAAATTTTGCGTAGATTACGAATCTGAAATAAAAATAGGGGTTCTCATTTGAAATAACGAAGTTAGGTTGTGTCTGGGACACCCTGTATATCCAGGCGGATTTTAAACTACACCGTCAAATTCTTTGATTTAAATTAAGGGGGGTTTACATTTAACTTTTTTCGTAAAACCACTTTTTAACGCTCTCCCAGACGCTTGCCATGTGTTTCCGGACACCCTGTATAGGAGGGGGAAGTATAACGGAGGGGGAAGTATAACGAAGGGAGGGAAAGTATAAAGGAGGGAAAATAAGGAAGTTTTTATTTTTTTCAAAAATTTTCCTAGTTTTTGTTTTTTTGTTTTTTTTTTCTTGAAAAATTTTCTAGGTTTTTTTTTTTTGAAAAATTTTCCGGGTTTTTCTCTCTTTTTTCGAAAAATTTCCGGGTTTTCTTTTTTTTTTGAAAATTTTTTCGATTTTTTAAGAGTATCACAATAACTTCTTCAAGGAAGTTAAAAATCGTCCTAAAACTTCAAAAATAGCTAAAGAATGTGAATTTTTTGTCTCAGCCTGTGAAGCCTCATATGTATTTACATTTTTTTTTTTTTCATTTTAGATTTTAAAAATGGAAGGTCTCCTATTCTTGTCGCAACTGATGTCGCAGCTCGAGGTTTAGGTAAACAATTTTCTAATAAATAATATTTTTCCTATTTTCATTTCTTTTGTATTTTTTGTAACAGGTTTTTTATTTTGAAGAGTTTTATTTTATTTTTTTTTGTTTTCAATATTTTCTTCTTGTATGTTTACAGAGGCACATACGTGATAATGCTTGGTTTTATACGAATGTCGAGCATTTGGCGCGTAGTGTCTCTTCTCTGTCACCGCGGTGCCTTCCCTCGCCTGCACATCCGTCCCCCCCAACGGTGGCGAAAAAAAAAAGCGTTGGCTTTTTTCTCGGGAGGTGAGTACGGTGTAAGTGGGGACCGGTAAGGCGAATGAGGGAGGCAATTTGTGGCGTTCGCTCGGAGGATCCAACCCCTTAACTTCTGGGGAAACCTCCACGTTTTGAGCGCCTTTTTAAAGCGTTCATGAGCAGTCGCTCGTCCAGAAAATTAAAGGTAAAAGTGAGTATAATATGTTTTATTATCTACTTTTAATAACATAAAATGTTAAATTTTTTGAAATTTTTTTTATTGGAAGGACTTGCATGAAGTCTCTCCCTTAGCCCGGGTTTTTAAATTTTTTAAGAGCCAACCTTTTGGCTCAGCCATCCATTTTGTTTTTTCTCACATTTTTGTTGGATTTTTTAGATGTTGAAGATGTGAAGTTTGTCATCAATTTCGATTTTCCGAACAACTCTGAAGATTATGTGCATAGAATCGGACGTACGGGGAGGTCGAAGAAAAAAGGAACGGCATACACATTTTTTACTCGAACAACTCAAAACAGGCGGATGATCTTGTTTCCGTTTTACGGGAAGCGAATCAAGAGATAAGTCCAAAATTGGAAGATTTGGCTGAATCATTTAAAGCAAATAGTGTACGAAGTGAGTTAAGAACGATTGTCATCACCTAAGATTTTCGAATTGCTTATGATCAGTGTTGGGCGTAATCGTAGTCGCAATTACGATTACGATTGTAATCGCAAGTTTCTTAATTCCGATCGATAAAATACGATACCCTATCTTGGCTCCTTTTATACCCCTATCTTGGCTCATTTTACACCCCTATCTTACCTCATTTTACCCTTATCTTGGCTCATTTTACACCCCTATCTTGGCACATTTTACCCCCTTATCTTGGCTCCTTTTATACCCCTATCTTGGCACGTTTTACACCCCTATCTTGGCTCCTTTTATACCCCTTTTGCACCTTTTTTCGTAATATCGTATTTTTTCGATCGTAATAATTCCGATCGCATTCGTACTTTTTTCTGCGATTACGATTGTAATCGCATTTTTTTACATTACAACCGCAATCGTATTTTTTTTTTCTGCGATTACCATTATAATCGTATTTTTTTCTGCGATTACCATTATAATTGTATTTTTTTCTGCGATTACAATTGTGATCACATTTTTTTCCAGCGATTACGGGCGTAATCGTTTTTTCGTTAGCGTTTACGGCTCGTATATGGCATTTTTACTGAGATTACCTGATGTCATTTACGAGCCGTAAACGCTAACGAAAATACGATTACGCCCGTAATCGCTGGAAAAAAATGCGACCACAATTGTAATCGCAGAAAAAAATACGAGTATAGTGGTAATCGCAGAAAAAAATACAATTACAATTGTAATCGCAGAAAAAAATACGATTACGGTTGTAATCGTTAAAAAAATGCGATTACAATCGTAATCGCAGACAAAAATATGAATACGATTGTAATTGTAGTCGTAATTAAGAAACTTGCGATTACAATCGTAATCGTGTTTTTTTTTCTGTGATTACAATCATAATTGTATTTTTTTTTTCTGCGATTACCATTATAATTGTATTTTTTCTGCGATTACAGTCGTTATCGTATTTTTGTCTGCGATTACAGTCGTTATCGTATTTTTTTCTGCGATAATCTCATTTTTTTTTTCAGCGATTACGGGCGTAATCGTATTTTCGTTAGCGTTTACGGCTCGTATATGACATTTTTACTGAGATTACCTGATGTCATTTACGAGCCGTAAACGCTAACGAAAATACGATTACGCCCGTAATCGCTGAAAAAAAATGCGATTACGGTTGTAATCGCAGAAAAAAAATACAATTATAATGGTAATCGCAGAAAAAAAATACGATTGCGGTTGTAATCGTTAAAAAATGCGATTACAATCGTAATCACAGAAAAAAATACGAATACGATTACAATCGTAATCGTGATTAAGAAACTTGCGATTGCAATCGTAATCGTGTTTTTTTTCTGTGATTACAATCGTAATTGTATTTTTTTTTTCTGCGATTACCATTATAATCGTATTTTTTTCTGCGATTACAGTCGTTATCGTATTTTTTTCTGCGATTGCAGTCGTTATCGTATTTTTTTCTGCGATAATCGCATTTTTTTTTCAGCGATTACGGGCGTAATCGTATTTTCGTTAGCGTTTACGGCTCGCATATGACATTTTTACTGAAATTACCTGATGTCATATACGAGCCGTAAACGCTAACGAAAATACGATTACGCCCGTAATCGCTGGGAAAAAAAATGCGATTACGACAGTAATCGCAGAAAAAAATGCGATTACGATAGCAATCACAGAAAAAAATGCGATTACGATAGTAATCGCAGAAAAAAATACAATTATAATGGTAATCGCAGAAAAAAAAAATACAATTACGATTGTAATCGCAAAAATACGATTACGGTTGTAATCGTTAAAAAAATGCGATTACAACCGCAATCGCAAAAAAAATACGAATACGATTATAATCGTAATCGTGATTAAGAAACTTGCGATTACAATCGTAATCATGATTAAGAAACTTGCGATTACAATCGTAATCGTGATTAAGAAACTTGCGACTACAATCGCAATTACAATTACGATTACGCCCAACACTGCTTATGATCCTTGTGTATAAAAATATAATTTTTCAAGGGAGGCCTCCACGTAATCAAAAGAGAAGATCGAGAAGTCGTTCAGTGGAAAAGAAGGTTGAAAGGAGGTCTAGAGAACGTGAAAGGACACCCGAGAGACGAAAAAGCGTCGTAGTTCTTCCGAACCTCGACACCACCGCCATCATCATCGCCACCGCCATCACAAAAGGGAACGTTCGTCCTCATCATCATCCTCCTCCTCCGACGAACTCCCGAAAAGCTACAAAGTTAAAAAATACAAACGTTCCTCTTCGCGAAGCACAAGGAGCAAAAGTGTTCAGAGTACTTCAAGAAGTCCAACTCCAAAAAAACGAAATGGCCATGATTAAAAAACGTTTATTTATTTACATTTTATTTTCTTTTTTTATTAAATTTTGCCTGAAGCGTTTTCAACTCGTCATAAATGTCTCCTTCAATCGAATTGAAATTCAGTTGAACTTGATTTCTTTTGCTGTCTCCATTGAATATTCGACTTTCGCGAGGCAAATCGATCGATTTAAATGATCTGCAACAGAAAAAAAAATTTTATGTGTAGTTTTATTCCATTCCTCAATAAAAGTATTAAATTTATTCATTGTGAGTTTTTATTTGTTAGAAAGAACAGTCGTTCAAGCTGTAGTTCCTAACAAAAGATTTTTTTTTCTCTTTGCTTTATTTATGCTTTTCGCTAAGCAAAAAACAAAAAGAAAACGGAAGAAAAGCGACATCTGCTCCTATAAGGCCATTAGTTTTAGCAAGAATAAAAAAAATGTTTTTCCTTGCTTGAGTGACTGAAAAGACATAGTCGTTCAAGCTGTAGTTCCTAACAAAAGATTTTTTTTTCTCTCTTTTTATTTATGCTTTTGCAGCTAAGCAAAAAACAAAAAGAAAACGGAAGAAACGACATCTGCTCCTATAAGGCCATTAGTTTTAGCAAGAATGGAAAAAAAATGTCCTTTTCCTTGCTTGAGTGACTGAAAAGACATATTTCTTGCAAAAAAAAGGCTTAAAAATGCCTCCGTCTTTAAATAACGGCTGAAAAAGGCAATTTCTGGTAAGAATACCGAAAATTCCATCTAAGGAAGAATGGCTGAAAAAAGCCTTTTACATAAAAGAATGGCACAAAGTTGCCTCAATATAAAAATAATAAACTAAAAACCAATTCTGAACAATAAGTTCAAAACTAAAGTCCAGGAATCCATCATTAAAATTGGAATATTCTTACGATTTAGAGGACATCATTTTAAATATTATTTATATGAGCGGGATAGTTGTCCAATAAAATTGTTTAAATTTAAGCAAAACCTGATAAACAAAATTGACATTGTCAAGGTTAATGCTTAACAACCATCAGTGTTGCCAATGTCACGGTTTTTTTTCTTTTCTCCTTCTAAAATTCTGTGACTATTTCAACATAAATTTAATCAAATTTTGGTTAAAGTTATGACTTTTTATAAAAGCTTTTTTGTTGATAAGTTGGGGTTTTGGGTGGCCCTTTCAAAATTTTGGAATAACGGTTAGCCAAAATTTTTGTCTAACTACATGGGGGGAATGGAACCAAGATTAAAGCTTAAAAAATTCATACCTAAATTTTTTTAAAGCTTAAGAAGCTTAGAGAATATAAAATTTAGATCACAATTTCGTTCCCGCAATCCCGCTCTACCCGTACCCTTTTCCCGCCGGTTTCTGCGACGTATATTAGCTTCTCGCGCCGAAAACTATGCTTCTGTTCAGTCCGTTCAACCGTCCAGGTATCACGTCCTAAAAATGTTCTCAACTCAAAACGACAATTTCAAAGAAAATGTTGGAGAAAAGATGTCTAACCTATACATAACTAAGGCCGTAAGTTATTTTATTCGTATTTACTAAAATATTTATATATTACGTTCTTTTATGCAATTTTAGGCCGACGCTTCTTCCAAGGTCGCCCTCAGTGAGAATCAAAATGTATCTAATATCTTGAAAAAGGTAATTATTTTTATGTTATTGGATTTTTTGATAAAATGATGGGTTTTTAGGATAAGGATGCGACAAAAGAAAAAGATACCGGTTCAAATATGACCCACAGTTGGAACCGTTGTTGCGGGACAACCCGAGGCGTTTCGTCGTCTTCCCGATTGAATATCATGATATTTGGAAGATGTACAAAAAGGCGGAGGCTTCTTTCTGGACGGTCGAAGAAGTCGACCTTTCCAAAGATATTCAAGACTGGGAAAAGCTTAAACCGGACGAGCGACATTTTCTCTCTCACGTTCTCGCCTTTTTCGCTGCTTCCGATGGAATCGTAAACGAAAACCTCGTCGAGCGATTTTCGCAAGAAGTCCAAGTGACGGAAGCGAGATGCTTTTACGGCTTTCAAATCGCCATTGAAAACATTCATTCTGAAATGTATTCTTTACTTATCGACACGTATATCCGCGACCCCAAAGAAAGGTATCTTATTATTTTACCGAGCATTTAATTGTCCTTATCCAGCTCAAAAATTCAAATTTTTGTTCCTTTTGGTTCTTCGGACATTTGGCCAACCTCCCCCCCCCCCCCCCCCCTCAATGAAGAAGATAGCTCGCCCGAGGCAACCCTGATTATCTTCTATTTTGGCCCTTGTCTAAGCAAAGGTTGCCTCACTTGTTTTATAGCTTTATAAACATTTATTATTGTACCGAGCATTTAATTGTCCTTATCCAGCTCAAACATTCAAATTTTTGTTCCTTTTGGTTCTTCGGACATTTGGCCAACCCCCCCCCCCCCTCAAAGAAGAAGATAGCTGGGCCGAGGCAACCCTGATTATCTTCTATTTTGGCCCTTGTCTAAGCAAAGGTTGCCTCACTTGTTTTATAGCTTTATAAACATTTATTATTGTACCGAGCATTTAATTGTCCTTATCCAGCTCAAACATTCAAATTTTTGTTCCTTCGGACATTTGGCCATCCCCCCCCCCCCCTCAAAGAAGAAGATAGCTGGGCCGAGGCAACCCTGATTATCTTCTATTTTGGCCCTTGTCTAAGCAAAGGTTGCCTCACTTGTTTTATAGCTTTATAAACATTTATTTTAGAGATTATCTCTTCAATGCTATTGAAACGATGGAATGCGTCAAAAAGAAAGCGGATTGGGCTCTGGCTTGGATTTCGAGTGACAAAGCGACTTTCGCCGAACGTGTGGTCGCATTCGCCGCGGTTGAGGGTATCTTCTTTTCCGGAAGTTTCGCTTCTATTTTTTGGATGAAAAAACGTGGCCTTTTACCTGGCTTGACGTTCAGCAACGAGCTTATTTCTCGCGACGAAGGTCTTCACTGCGATTTCGCGTGCCTTATGTTCAAACATTTAGTTCAGAAACCGTCGGTCGCCCGAATCACCGAAATAATCTCCGATGCTGTAAGAATCGAACAGGAATTTTTGACAGAAGCGCTCCCTGTAGCGATGATTGGTATGAACTGCGATTTAATGAAACAATATATTGAATTCGTCGCTGATCGTCTTCTTGTCGAACTCAACTGCCCTAAAGTATACATAATTCATTTTCCAAAAATCAGACTAATTTTCCTTTCTCTTTTTTCAGAAATTCAAATCGTCGAACCCTTTCGATTTCATGGAACAAATCTCATTAGAAGGGAAAACTAACTTTTTCGAAAAGAAAGTCGGTGAATATCAAAAGTCAGGAGTCATGTCCAATAAAGAAGATAACGTTTTCACACTTGACGCCGACTTTTAAGTATTTTTAAATTCTTAACACTTTTAGCTTTAATTTTTTTTTTTTTTTTGCATTTTGACAATTCAAAATTTTGTTTTTTGACTACTTTGGTGAAAAAAAATTCCTTTTAAGTGTATAATTTTATCTTTAAGTTTCAGCCAAAGAATTAAAACTTGTTTGCATCTTAGTTACTTTTTATTAGCATTAAATACAAATTTGCAGTATTGCAATCTTTTTAATTTATATCCCTATAGATCTGGGGTTCCCAAAAAGTTTGATGAAAAATCGTCGGAAACTATCTAAATTTACCACATATTTAGGGTTGAGTCGATATGGCCTTCCTTCCGATATTTTTGAAAAATATTGTATCAGATAAAATATCGGATGAACCGATATATTGGAAGGAAAATATCGGTACAAATATAGCTAATATCGATATTCCGATATATCATATCGTCCATACCCATATGGTATGGATGTTATCACTGATAAGTTATCCGTGTGTTTCCCCATTTTTCTTTCGGATTCATATCGTAAAAATATCGCGATATATCGGTAGGGAAATATCGGAAGAACAGATATATCGGAAGGAAAATATCAATATTCCTTCCGGTATATCGGTTCATACGATGTTTTCCTTCCGATATATCGGTTCATCCAATGTTTTCCTTCCGATATATCGGTTAATCCGATATATCGGTTCATCCGATATTTTTCTTCCGATATATCGGTTCATCCGTTATTTTCCTTCCGATATATCGGTTCATCCGACAATTTTCCTTCCGATATATCGGTTCATCCGAAATTTTCCTTCCGATATATCGGTTCATCCGAAACTTTCCTTCCGATATATCGGTTCATCCGAAATTTTCCTTCCGATATATCGGTTCATCCGACATTTTCCTTTGGATATCGGTTCATCCGATATTTTCCTTCCGATATATCTGTTCATCCGAAATTTTCCTTCCGATATATCGGTTCATCCGATATTTTCCTTCCGATATATCTGTTCATCCGAAATTTTCCTTCCGATATATCGGTTCATCCGATATTTTCCTTCCGATATATCTGTTCATCCGAAATTTTCCTTCCGATATATCGGTTCATCCGATATTTTCCTTCCGATATATCGGTTCATCCGATATTTTCCTTCGGATGTATCGGTTCATCCGATATTTTCCTTCCGATATATCGGTTCATCCGATATTTTCCTTCCGATATATCGGTTCATCCGATATTTTCCTTCGGATATATCGGTTCATCCGATATTTTCCTTCTGATATATCGGTTCATCCGACATTTTCCTTCGGATATATCGGTTCATCCGACATTTTCCTTCGGATATATCGGTTCATCTGATATTTTCCTTCCGATGTATCGGTTCATCCGACATTTTCCTTCGGATATATCGGTTCATCCGACATTTTCCTTCGGATATATCGGTTCATCCGACATTTTCCTTCGGATATATCGGTTCATCCGATATTTTCCTTCCGATATATCGGTTCATCCGATATTTTCCTTCCGATATATCGGTTCATCCGATATTTTATCCGACACGATATTCATTACCGATATATCGCGATATTTTTACGATACGAATCCGAAAGAAAAATGGGGCAACACAAGGATAACTGTTTACATCCGATGCGATATATCACGATATTTCGGAATTATTGCGATATTCCCCCTCTGATATTTGCGATATTTTCCTTCCGATATATTGGTTCTTCCGATATTTTATCAGATACGAATTTTTTCAAAAATATATTAGTTTTTTTACTTTTACTCCTCATTCTCATTTTACATGAAATTAACGAAATAATAGCTTTGTTCCAGCCACAGTTTTGGAACTGGAGCATGCGCAGAACGATTTGTCTATCTAATCTGACGTCAAATTTGATGTCCAAATCCTTCTGCACATGCTCCAGGAGTCTCAAACCAGTTCCAAACTGCGGTTGGAACAAAGTCATTTTGACGGTAGTCATGGGAGTAACCAGCTGGGCTTAAAAGAACGCATAAAACTACGGAATAAAACATTTATTTACATCAAGATGAGTGATTATGATAGAATTTTTAAAATTTAACATTGTATAAGGGAATGTACAAAAAATGAAAGGGGAAATGATAAATCTAAAGGCCCAAAATTAAAGGAATGCAAACATAGTAAGATAATTTAAAAAAAAAAAGTATAATTAAATAAAAATTATTTGTTTAAAGATTGCCATGCTTCATCTTCCCAGCTTGATTCCCAGTCAGTTTTCTGCGGTTTCGCATTAGCATCTCTCTCTTTCCACGAATCCCATTCCGTCTTCAACGGACCATTTGTCTTTTGGAAACTAATAAAAAAATTAATAAAATTTTTGGGAGAATAAAATGTACTTTTGTGTGCTTCCGGATGAAGTTTCATATAATAAAGAAGACTTTTCTGTTGTACTTCCTGATGGAGAAATCGGCGATTGGGGCGAAGGGATGTTACTCCCAGCGATATCTTGCCAACCTTTTCGACCTAAATCGCCAACCTGGAAATAATATCGAGGATTAAGTATTACCTACTCTAAATTGTTTGAAAAAAAAATAAAAAAAAAAAAACCATCCCAAAAATAAAAAATAAAAATTACCTTATTTGCTAACTCAGAAACTTGACTTCCAACATCTTCAAGTAAAGTACCTTCTTTAACCTGATAATATTGACAAAATAAAAATAAAATAAAATGCCCCAAAAAATAAAATAAAAAAGGAATAAAACAATAGGTACTTAGGGTTGATTCGATATGGTCTTTCTTCCGATATTTTATCCGATACGATACTTTTGAAAAATGAAATTCATGAACTACTTATGAACCGATATATCGGAAGGAAAATATCGGATGAACCGATGCATCGGAAGGAAAATATCGGATGAACCGATATATCGGAAGGAAAATATCGGATGAACCGATATATCGGAAGGAAAATATCGGATGAACCGATGCATCGGAAGGAAAATATCGGATGAACCGATATATCGGAAGGAAAATATCGGATGAACCGATATATCGGAAGGAAAATATCGGATGAACCGATGCATCGGAAGGAAAATATCGGATGAACCGATGCATTGGAAGGAAAATATCGGATGAACCGATGCATCGGAAGGAAAATATCGGATGAACCGATGTATCGGAAGGAAAATATCGGATGAACCGATGTATCGGAAGGAAAATATCGGATGAACCGATGCATCGGAAGGAAAATATCGGATGAACCGATACATCGGAAGGAAAATATCGGATGAACCGATGCATCGGAAGGAAAATATCGGATGAACCGATGTATCAGAAGGAAAATATCGGATGAACCGATATATCGGAAGGAAAATATCGGATGAACCGATGCATCAGAAGGAAAATATCGGATGAACCGATGTATCGGAAGGAAAATATCGGATGAACCGATGCATCGGAAGGAAAATATCGGATGAACGATGTATCGGAAGGAAAATATCGGATGAACCGATACATCGGAAGGAAAATATCGGATGAACCGATGCATCAGAAGGAAAATATCGGATGAACCGATACATCGGAAGGAAAATATCGGATGAACCGATGTATCGGAAGGAAAATATCGGATGAACCGATACATCGGAAGGAAAATATCGGATGAACCGATGCATCGGAAGGAAAATATCGGATGAACCGATGTATCGGAAGGAAAATATCGGATGAACCGATATATCGGAAGGAAAATATAGGATGGAAAATATCGGACGAACCGATATATCGGAAGGAAAATATCGGATGAACCGATATATCGAAAGGAAAATATCGGATGAACCGATATATCGGAGGGAGAATATCGCGATAATTCCGAAATATCGTGATACATCCCATCGGATGTTAACAGTTATCCGTGTGTTGCCCCATTTTTCTTTCGGATTCAAATCGTAAAAATATCGCGATATATCGGTAAGGAATATTGTATCGGATAAAATATCGGAAGGAAAATATCGATATTCCGATTATAGGTATCGATATAACCTATAGGTAGTTACTTTATCAGTGACTGAGGCGCCAATTTCTGTAACTTTTTGAGTGGCGATCGACCCAATTTTGAATGCGCTCTCGGTGGTTTTGCTGGCGATCTTAACGGCTGATTTAGAAAAAAGAGACCATCCCTGAAAAAAACGTTAAAGACGTTTTTAAAAATAATTCCTTTTGTACCGATTGTCCAAATGAGCTTAAAGAATCGAAAAATTCTTGAGACGAGCTCCTCGGAGGGGCTTCCATAGTGTAGCCGAAACCTGAATATTTTCCTCCTTGGTTTGGAGGTAAATCGCTAAAAAAAAGTTTGAACAGCTCAGTGTGAAAGAATCAACATACTTGGGCCTATTGGAGTTTTCTCTTTGTTTCCTTTCAAAAAAAGCTTCTTTTTCATCTTTAAATTCAGGCGAATTAAAATTCTGATAATTTTGATAGCTCCCTCCTTCGTTGTAGGAATCCGTTTGGTATGAGGTTGTCTCATTTTGATGATAATTGCTTGAAAACGATTATGTTGGTGAACATGGAAATGAGTATACCTTCTTTTAGGTTGTGCAGCGACGGCTTTCGTTGGGCTCCAGTCTTTACCTTGGGCCAAAGTCGATATTTTATCGCGGTATAAAGCGGCCGCGGTCGTATTGTATTTTTTTGGATCGGCAACGTCTCGTCCCAATCGTCTTGACTATCGAGGAACTCCCTCGCTTTACGATTTCCGCCGACTTTCATCTTCTCGAGTTCCAGATCTTTCCATTTATCCATCGTGATCGACCTGACAAACGAAAGGTGGACTCCAAGCCCTCGATGTTTCCCCGAACACTCCAGACAAATCCATATCCCATACGAGACTGAAGCCCACTGCGGATTGTGTGTTCCACACTCAAAACATTTCTAGCAAAATAAATTAGGGTTTCGTACTAAATAAACACTTTCATTCATTTCCTTATAGTAAGTTTTTTTATGAATAAGTATTCATATTTATGGCTATTTTTATGAATAAGTATTCATATTTATGGCTATTCTTTGTTTAAACCTTACCATATTGTCATTTCTGGTCATCAAATCTTGAAGAACACGACGTGTCCTCGGGCTCGCCATTTTAAATTATATCAAAAATAAATTTAATAAAGTAAAAATAAATAAATAACAATAAAAGTTTTCGGGGGTATAAATGAGAACGTCCGAGTTCACCCCCCAAAATCGAACAACTTGTCTGAATTGAGAAACCTTCCTTGTTTATACTATCATCAATGTTGCCAATTTCTTCAGGGAGTTTCTAAACGCTGATCAACACTGAGTTCCTAAAAAATAAGTCCTAACTTCATCAGCACACAACAGAAAATTCACTTTGGATATCAATTTTTTTTTCCACAAATATGGGTGACTGTGTGCATATAAGAGAATTTCGCAAATCAGTAGGCATCCATGCATATAAAACTATTTATTATTCATTTATTGCACGAAAAAATCATAAGGATTTTAACTATCATGCTGTAAGTTATGGTTTAAAAAGTTAACTTTTTTATATACTTCTTGTTTTTTAGGTCACCTCTGCTTGTTTTGACTGTGAGCGGTATAACAACATGTCTCGCCTTTTCATCTGCTTAAGTTGCGTCTATATCGGCTGTCATGAAAGCACTCGAACGCACATTCTGTCAAACATAATCATATCCTAAGTACGCATTGTTCAAAGGGATTTTCAAACGTTTTACCATTGACCCCATTTTGATGATTCATATATACAGAGTTACAATGGATTCTGTCAACAGTTTGGGAACCCCTGGTGTAAACTAATTTTTTTTAGAAGTCGAATTATCCAATGGGAATGTGTTTTGTTCCGTTTGTTCTGATAACGTCTATGATAAGGAGATTGACAATTTTTTACAAAAGAAAGAAAAAAATTGACGACAAATTCAGAAGAGCCGTGGAGACCTACGGTTGCCGAGAGTAAAATTTTGCAAGAACATCCTGGACGTTTGAGGGTCGAACCTCGTTCCAATGTTGGTAAGTGGCTTTGCGACCGATTTTGAAAAAGATTTTTGATATTAAATGTAGGTATTCGAGGACTAATAAGCTTTGGATCTTCTTGCTATCTTAATGCGATTATGCAAGCTCTTTTTCACACTCCGATGCTAAGGAATTTATGTTCTCCGATAAACACGAATGTTCAGATACAGATAGCGGTGACTGCTTCTTTTGCCTCATCTTCCGTCAGTTTCAACAGGTAGTTTTTTTTTTGTTTCGTTTGAAGAGCTTCCAACGAAAACTTCCTTAAAGAGAAGTATCTATATAGGAGGGGGAAGTATAACGGAGGGGACGTAAAACGTAGGGGGAAGTATAACGGAGTGGGAAGTATGTATATGGGAGGGAAAGTATAACGGAGTGGGAAGTATATGGTAGGGGAAGTATTACGGAGTGGGAAGTATATGGGAGGGGAAGTATTACGGAGTGGGAAGTATATGGGAGGGGAAGTATTACGGAGTGGGAAGTATATGGGAGGGGAAGTATTACGGAGTGGGAAGTATATGGGGAAAAGTATAAGTGAGGGGTAGTATAACAGAGGGGGAAGTATTAGGGAACGAAAGTATAACGAAAGGGGAGGGAAAGTATAAAGGATAATTTTCAAGTTTGTTTTTTCAAAAATTTTCCGGGAAGTTTTTTTGTCAAAAAAATTTTTTTTTTCGAAAAATTTTCCGGTTTTCCTTTTTTTTAAGTTTTTTTTTTTTCAAAAAATTTAAAAGTTTTTTTTCGAAAAATTTTCCGGGTTTTCCTTCTTTTTTCGAAAAATTAAATTTTAAAAGTTTTTTTCGAAAAATTTTCCGGGTTTTCCTTTTTTTTTTTCGAAAAATTTTTCGGGTTTTCCGTTTTTTTTTCGAAAAATTTTCCAGGTTTTTCGTTTTTTTTTTCGAAAAATTTTCTAAGTGTCAAGGTAGAAATAATGGGCTCTTTTGCCTAGGGATGTGCCTCTCGTAATGGGTACAAGTACGAAATTTCTCCCTACTAAAAAAAATTAATAATTAAAAAGTGGCCATTTTTTTACACCAAAATTCTTAAAAAATATAAGGAGTAATTGGTGAAAATTGGTGAAAATCGGATTAACGGTTCGGCCGCAGCAAATTTTTTAAAATTTCAAACAGACAATCTCCGCCATTTTTTTCGAAATTCAAAAATCGCCCTCGTTACATTCTTCTTCTCCGACTAAGGAAGATTTTGTGAAAATTTGGTGAAAATCGGTTAAAAACTGTGGCCGTAAAGCGTTCCGGAAAAATGCTACGGACGGCCGGCACCACAGACAAAGTTGAGATCGGTAAAGATCAATATTCCCAACGTCGAGGGTATCGCAATAACTTCTTTAAGGAAGTTAAAAAAACTAATTTTTTATTTTTATTTTAAGTATTATTCGAATGACCGTGGCATGGCGATGATTCCGTACGAAGTATATTCAATGATTGGAAAAGCGATCCAAATTTGGCCGGAAACACTCATAAAGATCCTCACGAATTTTTTACAACGACGATGAATTTGCTTCATAAATTCGCGTCTTCTTCAAATGTGGATGGAGGTTGTAAATGTATCGTCGATTTGTTGTTTCATGCGAAATTACAATCGGATGTCGTCTGTAAATCCTGCGGGTGAATATCTTTATTGAAGAAATATGAGTTTATTTTTTTTTAATTTCAGGAATATATCAACTAGAATAGAAACATACAGAGATATTTCTTTGGAAATACCGAATGCGCCAGTGGTCGAATTATTAGAATGTTTAAGATATTTTACCAAGACTGAATCTTTACAGTGTAAAATCGAGTGTAATAGCTGCGATAGTAATCAATTTGGGACAAAACAGCTTACGTTTCGGATTTTACCTTTAGTTCTTGTTTTACATCTTAAACGGTTCGAAAAAATCCCGGGTACGCTATGTAGTACTATGAAGAAATCGATGAGAATACCGTTTCCGATGGAGCTAAATATGACTCCGTTTGTATCCAGTTATAGAAACCGCGCTAATACAAATAATTCATCTAAAGATGGCGTTTATGACGATATGTATACGCTTTATGCAGTCATCGAACATATCGGACCTAATATAGAAGGTGGACATCTCGTTTCGTATATCCAACATACTCGCCATTCTTGGTATAAATGCGACGACCATTATGTCATTCCTGTTTCCGTCGATGATGTTTTAAAAAGTGAAGGGTAATTTTTTTTCTTCAACAAAAAACAAAATAACTTTTGAATTTTTCAGATACATGCTCTTCTATCATAAAACTGTTCTTATGTATGAATGATCTACAAGATTTATTGTTTGGCTTTTTAGCTCATGCGAATCGCGCGAATGGGGAACGTTAATTTTTTAGTTAATAAAATACCGGCTAATTGAAGTCAAGTAAAAAGTGTAGGAGAATGAAAAATAAGGAAATAGTCCACCTGATGAGGCGTCTTAAGCCGCATCTCCACTGACCAAACAAGTTCGGCGAACAGTGTTGGCGAACACAAAAAACAGACGAACATTCCTCAGAAGTTGACCAAACATGTTCGTCGAACTTTTTCGGCAAACAAATCAATGTTCGTTCGGGTTGTTTTGTTTTCAATTAAGTAAAGTGAAAAGCAGTGATAAGCATAAAGTGATAAAGCAAAGTGATGAGCGCATCAATACAGCGTCGTCGTCGCTATTTAGCATGTATAGCTGCTGCTGCTGATTCGTACACAACTTTGATGTACCTTTTTAAGATATCAAAACAAAGCATTTCAAAAATAGTCCCGAACGTGTGTAAAGCCCTTATATCAGCTTTAGCTGAGTACGTGAAAACACCCAGCAGTAGTCAAGATTATTTTCGCTCTCCGCTGAATCGCTCATATTGTTAAACTATTTAAACTAAAATCTATTTTAAAATAAATCTTAAAATCTATTTTAAACTGTTTTATACTATTTATTCAGTATTTCGCGCTTTAATCACAAGGCAGAGCACTGGAATGTTCGGTCTGTAAGCGAACATGTGGAGCAAACATCGGGACCTCCAACCGCTCTCTCCGAACGTTCTAGAAGACGACTCCACCAAGCCAACAGCGAACAATGTTCGGCGAGCACGACCCACCTCCACCAAACACTGTTCGCCGAACTTGTTCGGTCAGTGGAACGCGGCTTTACGCCGAAACTGGTCGTGGAATATCCGTTTTTTTTCATTCTACTCCCTCTGTAACTTTTATTACTACAAGATTTATTGTCAATTTTATGTCTTTAAAAATTTAAAATAAAGACTGCTTTTATTTAATTCATTTTTTTTTTCTTTGAATATTGAAACTCTCTTAATTTACTCCCTAAAACTCCAGAAAAAAAAAGTTAAACGTAAACCCCCCGTTATTGTTGGACGGGGAACTCCACTTGGTAGATTTTGGTTTTGTATACAGGATGTCCCTTAGCGTTTCTGTATACGGCGTGTAGGTACGTATGCGGTGAGTCCCAGAGCGAATACGGTGTGTCCCAGAGCGTATACGGTGTGTCCCAGAGCGTATACGGTGTGTGGTGTGTCTCAGAGCGTATACGGTGTGTCTCAGAGCGTATACGGTGTGTCCCAGAGCGTATACGGTGTGTCCAGAGCGTATACGGCGTGTCCCAGAGCGTATACGGCGTGTCCCAGAGCGTATACGGCGTGTCTCAGAGCGTATACGGCGTGTCCCAGAGCGTATACGGCGTGTCCCAGAGCGTATACGGCGTGTCCCAGAGCGTATACGGCGTGTCCCAGAGCGTATACGGTGTGTCCCAGAGCGTATACGGTGTGTCCCAGAGCGTATACGGTGTGTCTCAGAGCGTATACGGTGTGTCCCAGAGCGTATACGGTGTGTGTGTGTCTCAGAGCGTATACGGTGTGTCTCAGAGCGTATACGGTGTCCCAGAGCGTATACGTGTCCAAGAGCGTATACGGTGTGTCAGAGCGTATACGGTGTGTCCCAGAGCGTATACGGTGTGTCCCAGAGCGTATACGGCGTGTCCCAGAGCGTATACGGCGTGTCCAGAGCGTATATGGTGTCTCAGAGCGTATACGTGTGTCTCAGAGCGTATACCACGTACTACGTGTGTCCAGAGCGTATACGGTGTGTCCCAGAGCGTATACGGTGTCTCAGAGCGTATACCATACCACGTACTACGGTGTGTCTCAGAGCGTAAACGGTGTGTCTCAGAGCGTATATACTACGGTGTGTCCCAGAGCGTATACGGCGTGTCTCAAGCGTATACCAATACCACGTATGTACTACGGTGTGTCCCAGAGCGTATACGGCGTGTCTCAGAGCGTATACCAATACCACGTACTACGGTGTGTCCCAGAGCGTATACGGTGTGTCTCAGAGCGTAACGGGTGTCCCAGAGCGTATACGGTGTCCCAGAGCGTATACGGGTGTCCCAGAGCGTATACGGTGTGTCCCAGAGCGTATACGGTGTGTCTCAGAGCGTATACGGTGTGTCCAAGAGCGTATACGGTGTGTCCAAGCGTATACGGTGTCCAGAGCGTATACGGTGTCCCAGAGCGTATACGGTGTGTGTGTCTCAGAGCGTATACGGTGTGTCTCAGAGCGTATACGGTGTGTCCCAGAGCGTATACGGTGTCCAAGAGCGTATACGGTGTGTCTCAGAGCGTATACGGCGTGTCCCAGAGCGTATACGGCGTGTCCCAGAGCGTATACGGCGTGTCCCAGAGCGTATACGGTGTGTCTCAGAGCGTATACGGTGTTTCCCAGAGCGTATACGGTATGTCTCAGAGCGTATACGGTGTGTCTCAGAACGTATACGGTGTGTCTCAGAGCGTATATGTGTGTCTCAGAGCGTATATAGTGTGTCTCAGAGCGTATACCACGTACTACGGTGTGTCCAAGAGCGTATACCACGTACTACGTGTGTCCCAGAGCGTATACGGTATGTCTCAGAGCGTATATAGTGTGTCTCAGAGCGTATATAGTGTGTCTCAGAGCGTATACGGCGTGTCTCAGAGCGTATACCAATACCACGTACTACGGTGTGTCTCAGAGCGTATATAGTGTGTCTCAGAGCGTATAGTGTGTCTCAGAGCGTATACCACGTACTACGGTGTGTCCAAGAGCGTATACCACGTACGTACGTATACGGTGTGTCCCAGAGCGTATACCACGTACTACGGTGTGTCCAAGAGCGTATACGGTGTGTCTCAGAGCGTATACCACGTACTACGGTGTCTCAGAGCGTATACGGTGTGTCTCAGAGCGTATACCACGTACTACGGTGTGTCCCAGAGCGTATACGGCGTGTCTCAGAGCGTATACCAATACCACGTACTACGGTGTGTCCCAGAGCGTATACGGCGTGTCTCAGAGCGTATACCAATACCACGTACTACGGTGTGTCCCAGAGCGTATACGGTGTGTCTCAGAGCGTAAACGGTGTGTCTCAGAGCGTATACGGTGTGTCTCAGAGCGTATACCACGTACGTACGATACGGTGTGTCCCAGAGCGTATACGGTGTGTCTCAGAGCGTATACCACGTACGTACGATACGGTGTGTCCCAGAGCGTATACGGTGTGTCTCAGAGCGTATACCAATACCACGTACTACGGTGTGTCCCAGAGCGTATAGGTGTGTCTCAGAGCGTAAACGGTGTGTCTCAGAGCGTATACGGTGTGTCTCAGAGCGTATACCACGTTCTACGGTGTCCCAGAGCGTATACGGCGTGTCTTAGAGCGTATACCAATACCACGTATGTACTACGTGTCCCAGCGTATACGGCGTGTCTTAGAGCGTATACCAATACCACGTATGTACTACGGTGTGTCCCAGAGCGTATACGGCGTGTCTCAGAGCGTATACCAATACCACGTACTACGGTGTGTCCCAGAGCGTATACGGTGTGTCTCAGAGCGTATACAGGGTGTCCGGAAACTCATGGCAAGCGTCTGGGAGAGCGTTAAAAAGTGGTTTTACGAAAAAAAGTTAAATGTAAACCCCCCTTAATTTAAATCAAAGAATTTGATGGTGTAGTTTAAAATCCGTCTGGATATACAGGGTGTCCCAGACACAACCTATTTCGTTATTTCAAATGAGAACCCCTATTTTTTATTTCAGATTCGTAATCTACGCAAATTTCAAGTAGATTTGAGTACTCATATGAAGATTTTGGACAACTTTTAAAAAATGTCAAATTTTAGCGTTTTTTGCTCTAAGATCCGTTAAAATTGATCTAGGAGACTCGCTTTTTTTTTTAATTTCACTTATTTTTTCCCGAAGAATCAACTGTCTCAAATTTGAGCATCTTCGCATTCTGCATCACGAGATTTCGTCGCTAATGGCCTTGGCCTTTTTTCAAGTTAGAACCCAAATTTTTAGTTCAGAAATGAAAATTAGCACTGTTAAAGGAATTTTTCTTTCGGACCACAAATTTTGAACGAGCTACAGCGTCTTTTGTGTTTATGCATCAAAAATTAAAATTCCGTCAACAAATCGTTAATTTCCATTTTTGAAGTATGGAATTTGGAGTTAAACTTGAAAAAAGGCCATTAGCGACGAAATCTCGTGATGCAGAATGCGAAGATGCTAATACGTATACGGTGTGTCAGAGCGTATACGTACGTAAAGTATACGGTGTGTCCCAGAGCGTATACGGGTGTCTCAGCAAGCGTATACGGTGTGTCTCAGAGCGTATACCAGTGTACGTATACGGTGTGTCTCAGAGCGTATACCACGTATCGGTGTGTCCCAGAGCGTATACGGTGTGTCTCAGAGCGTATACCACGTACTACGTAAGCGTATACGTACGTACGTATACGGTGTGTCCCAGCGTATACGGTGTGTCTCAGAGCGTATACCACGTACGTAAGTATACGGTGCGTAGGTATACGGTGTGTCCAGAGGGTATACGTGTGTATACCCGACTACGGTGTGTCCAGAGCGTATACCACGTAGTACGTATACGGTGTGCAGAGAGTATACGGTGTCTCAGAGCGTATACGGTGTGTCCCACAGCCTACGTTATTTTAAATTCGAACCCCTATTTTTTATTGCAGATTCGTAATCTACGCAAAAAAGTTGTTGACTGTTCATATGACTGTGGACAACTTTAAAAAAAGCCAAATGCAGCGTTTTTGGTTTTGCCGTAAAGCTGCTGGTCCACTAGTTGGGACACCCTGTAAAGGTCTCGGAATTTGACGTCACGTCGATACAACTAGGTTGCGTCCCGCGTGTTTCTTCCCTCACAACCTCACAGCATCACGATTTCGCCGTGTTTTACCTCATTGTTTTTATACATTTTTCCCATAAGAATTAGTTTTTATAGTTAAAAATTTCAAAAATGAGTGACGAGCACGAAGGGGCTTTGCCGTATCGCTCGGAATACGCGAAATCCGGACGTTCTAACTGCAAAGCTTGTAAAACTTCGATTGGAAAAGACACGTCTAGCCGCAATCGTCCAAGTAAAAAGAAATAAGTTTATTATACGATAAATAATAACAGAGAATCGTATAAATTCAATAGCCGATTAATCTCGGATTATTATTGTTTTAGTCGCCTGTTTATGACGGTTTGGTACCAAATTGGTTCATTTTACGTGTTTTTTCACGAAACAACGTCCCAAATCTGTGGCGGACATCGCGCATTTTGATTCTTCTAAGATGGGAAGATCAGGAGAAAATAAAGAAAAAATTAAGTAGGTTTTTCCTTCTTTAAAATTTACTTTATTCTGGTTTTTAGTTGAAGTTAATAGTGGAAGCGAACCCGAGGCGACAAAGGCGGGAAAAAGGGGACGAAACGTGCGGCTGAAAAGACGAAGAAATCCGCGTTTAAAGATTTCACTGTAGAATACGCCAAATCGTCCCGCGCCATGTGCCGCGGCTGCGAAATCAAACTTGCTAAAGTATTTTTTATTAATCAAAGCCAATTTCATTTCTTTTTAAAAGGATGAGATACGAGTTTCAAAAAAAGACTTCGAAAGCGAAAAACGCCAGAAGATACGGCGGACAAGACAGATGGCATCATCTCGACTGCTTCGCTAAACTCGCGAAGACCTCGAATTTTTTGAATCGGGTGAACATTTACCAGGATTCGATTCTTTAAAAGATGAAGATAAAGTCAAAGTTAAAAACTCTCTTCCAAAATCGATTAAGTATTTTTAAAAATAAAACGTTGATTCCTTTTTTTAGTAAAAGTGTAAAGATGAACCCGACGGAGCTCCTCCAGAGAAAAAAGTCAAATCTGAGAAACCAGAACAATCAAGCCAAGAAAAAGCGTTGAAGGAACAGAATAAAAAAAATGTAAATATCGTGATCTTTACAAAAGCTCACTCGTCCGCAGTTGATTGAACTGTTAAATTACAACAAACAAGAAGATCCAGTCGGCAATGACAGAGTTAGTTCATTCTTTTGTTGGTATTCCTGCGAGGAAAACACCTTTTCCACCTTATCCTATAAACCAGAGTTTCTCAATCTTTTTGAAGCCTGTACCCCCCTAAGGGGAGGAAAATACGCGTTAAGTTGGGCGGTTAAATTTTTGCCCTTTACTTAACGGCCAGTTAACTTTTTAACGGCGGTTCTTTTTGCCCTTTACTTAACCGGCTGGTTAAATTTTTAACAGGCGTTTAAGTTTTTGCCCTTTGCTTAACAGGGCCGGTTAATTTTTTTAAACGGGTGGTTAACTTTGCCCTTTACTTAACGGGCCGGTTAACTTTTTGCCCTTTACTTAACGGGCCGACTAAATTTTTAACGGGCGGTAAGTTTTACCTTTACTTAAAGGCCGGTAAAATTTTTTACAGGGCGGTTAAGTTTTTGTCCTTTACTTAACGGGCGGTTAAATTTTTGCCCTTACTTAACCTAATTTTTACGGGCGGTTTAAGGTTTTTACCCTTTACTAACGGGCCGGTTACTTTTTGCGGTTAAGTTTTCCTTTACTTAACGGTCCTGAAATTTTTAACAGGCGGTTAACTTTTGCCCTTTACTTAAGCCGGTTAAATTTTTACAGGCGGTTAATTTTTGCCCTTTACTTAACGGGCCGGTTAATTTCCGGTTACTTTGCCCTTTACTTAACGGGCCGGTTAACTTTTGCCCTTTACTTAACGGGCTAAATTTTTTAATGGGCGGTTACGTTTTTACCTTTTACTTAACGGGCCGGTAAAATTTTTTACAGGGGTTAAGTTTTGTCCTTTACTTAACGGGCCGGTTAAATTTTTGCCCTTACTAACCGGTTAAATTTTTGCCCTTTACTTAACGGGCCGGTTAATTTAAGGTTTAGTTTTGCCCTTTATAACGGGCCGGTTAAATTTTTGCCCTTTTTAACGGCCGGACTTTTTTTACTTAAGGCGGTTAAATTTTTAACGGGCGGTTTTTACCTTTACTTAAGCGGTAAATTTTTTTAACAGGCGGTTAAGTTTTGTCCTTTACTTAACGGGCCGGTTAAATTTTTGCCTTTACTTAACGGCCGGTTTAACGGGCGTTTTTTTGCCCTTTACTTAACGGGCTGACTAAATTTTTTAATGGGCGGTTACGTTTTACCTTTTACTTAACGGGCCGGTAAAATTTTTTAATAGGGGGGTTAAGTTTTGTCTTTACTTAACGGGCCGGTTAAATTTGCCCTTTACTTAACGGGCCGTTAACTTTTAACGGGCGGTAAAGTTTTTGCCCTTTACTTAACGGGCGTTAAATTTTTTAACGGCAGTTTAAGTTTTACCTTTATTTAACGGGCCGGTAAAATTTTTTAACAGGGCGGTTAAGTTTTTGTCCTTTACTAACTGGCCGGTTAAATTTTTGCCTTTTACTTAACGGGGTTAACTTTTCAACGGGCGGTTTAGTTTTTTCCTTTACTTAACGGGCCGGTTAAATTTTTTAACGGCGATTAAGTTTGTGCCCTTTACTTTTCGGGCGGGTAATAAAAATTAAAAAAAAAAGTACTAGTCTGGAGCTGGCCCCGACGGGAACTTCCTTAAAGAGAAGTATCTATATAGGAGGGGGAAGTATATGGGAGGAGAAGTATAACGGAGTGGGAAGTATGTGGAGGGGAAGTATAACGGAGTAGGAAGTATAATATAAGGAGGGGGAAGTATAACGGAGGGGGAAGTATAACGGAGGGAAAGTATAAGGAAGGGGAAAGTATAACAGAGGGTGAGTATAATGGAGGGGAAGTATTTTTTTTTTTTGAAAAATTTTCTAAGTTCTTATTTTGAAAAATGTTCCAAGTTTTTTTTGTCCGAAAAAAATTTTTTTTTTTTTCAAAAAATTTTCAAAGTTTTTTTCGAAAATTTTCCGGGTTTTCCTTTTTTTTCCATTTTTTTTTTTTTTTCGAAAAATTTTCTAAGTTCTTTTTTCGAAAATTTTCTAAGTGTCAAGGTAGAAATAATGGGCTCTTTGGCCTAGGATGTGCCTCTTGTAAAGGGTAGAAGTACGAAATTTCTCCCTACTAATAAAATAGTAATTAAAAAGTGGCAATTTTTTTGCACCAAAATTCTTAAAAAATATAAGGAGTAATTGGTGAAAATCGATTAACGGTTCGGCCGCAGCGAATTTTTTAAATTTCAAACAGACATATCTCCGCCATTTTTTCGAAATTCAAAATCGCCCTCGTTCTTCTTCCTTCACCGGCTAAAGAAATTTTGGTGAAAATTTGGTGAAATCGGATGAAAATTGTGGCCGTAAAGTGTTCCGGAAAAAAATGCTACGACGGCCGGCACCACAGACAAAGTTGAGATCGGTAAAGATCAATATTCGATTTGACCCTCCGGGGTCTGGAAGACCCTTCCCCAAAACCCGACGTCGAGGGTATCGCAATAACTTCTTTAAGGAAGTTAAAAAGGACTCACGCTAACGCTTCCATGGCTGGCCACTTAGCCTTTCCCTCCTATCACCCAAATTTTGCATAACGCCCCATAGTAACTTCTCAGCGCCCCCCGTTGAGAATCACTGCTATATACTTTTAGGATTTTCAGGCGTTTTCGTTGGTCCTGACAGTTTTTTTAATGATAACTTATTTTTCCTTTTCTCCAGCAATAAACACCCGTTTCACTGCCTCTTAGGGATTCTCTTCAGTTTTCCGCAAAAACACCCTTAATTTAATTTTTTCAGAGATTAGACAGATTGTCTGACATCATGACTTTCGGAGCGTTAAAACCTTGTGAAACATGTAAAGGACAGTATGTTTACTGTTTTGGCGTCGGTTATAAATGCACCGGCGATTTAAGCGAATGGTCCAAATGTGAAAGAGTCGAGCAGAACCCACCTAGAAAAGAGTTCAAAGTACCTGAAAAACTCGCCGAACAATACCCTTTTCTGTAAATAAAATAACATTAAAAAATACTGTGAAACTTTTTTTTTTAGAGAGAATACAAATGTAAATTAGGCACCAGCTTGTCATGGATGTTAAGCCAAGTACAAGCACTTCCGAAAATGGGGAAACCAAGTAAGTTAAATTTTGAAAAAAAAATTTTTTTGAAAAAAAAAGAAGAAGAATAGGTTTAACCGATGAGCAAGAGGCCTTCTTCCTCATCGGTTAATCCATTCTTCTTCTTTTCTGGACTAGCTTTATGGGCCATTAAGGGGGGGGGGGGGGGGGGGGGGGAAAGGCCCATTGCCGTGGCCCTATCAGGGCCAACTCCGGAGGAGTGGCCTAACCAATTTATCCGCGGATTTTGTGGATGAATATTTATTTGGAATGTAACTTCCAAACAAAATCCCTCCACCCAACCCGGAGAACCCCGTCTCCAATGGTGGAAGTCCAAGACTGAACCTTCCAGCCACGGAGCCGGTTTTAAGTTAAATTTTTCATAACTTCCTCAAATTTGTCGATTTTACAGAAGATTGAGCGTTTGCCTTTCCGCGATATGTCGTTTATGTCATCGGAAAAATGCTCCCTCAGGCTGAATTGAAGAAAAAATTGTGAGCCTGGGCGGAACTTTAGTCTCAAAAAATACCTCAGACGTCGCCTTGTTTATCCACGAAAGGTATTAAAATTTATTTTAAAAATTTTTAAATCGTTTTTTCTCTCTGTTAGAGGAAGTTGAGAAGATGAGTTCAAAAATGGAACAAGTCAAAGAATACGATTCATGTAGTTCCTATCGAGTATCTGGACTCCTGCGCTCAAGGTGACGCTGTCGATAAAATTAAAGAAATGAGTATCTCAAACTGGGGCTCTGACGTAAGAAATTAATAAATCCCACTTCTGATTTTATTTTTTTGCTCACAGCCTGAAAAAGGATCAAGCGATCATCCAGAAATCCATGATGAAGTCAAAAAGTTCAAGTTAGCCATTTTAGTAATTTTTCTTGAATTTAAAGTTATTTTTAGGTGCATTTATGAAGAAAAGTGGTTCGAAGGTTACTCTGAAAGTTAAAGGAGCTCGGCTGTCGACCCTGATTCAAAACTTGAGGATGAGACTCATGTTATAAAGATTCCGACGGACTTTACACGCATTCTTGGCCTCTCGGACGTACAGAATAACAAAAATAGCTACTACAAACTTCAATTACTGGCTTCAGACGTCAAAAAAGAGTATGTCCTTTTTTTTCCATCCTTTTGAATTTATATGAATTCAAAAGTTTTGATATGAATTCATAAGTTTTCATATGTATTTATTAATTCATATGTTTTTATAGTATTTATATTAATTTATAAGTTTTTCATATGAATTTATATGAATTCATAAGTTTTCATATGTATTTATATTAATTCTAAGTTTTCATATGTATTATATTAATTCATAAGTTTTAACTTCCTTAAAGAAGTTATTGCGATACCCTCGACGTCGGGTTTTTGGGAAGGGTCTTCCAGACCCCGGAGGGTCAAATCGAATATTGATCTTTACCGATCTCAACTTTGTCTGTGGTGCCGGCCGGGCCGTAGCATTTTTTTCCGGACACTTTACGGCCACAGTTTTCATCCGATTTTCACCAAATTTTTCACACAAATTTCTTTAGCCGGTGAAAAGAATGTAACGAGGGGGATTTTGAATTTCGAAAAAATGACGGAGTATGTCTGTTTGAAATTTAAAAAATTCGCTGCGGCCGAACCGTTAATCCGATTTTCACCAAATTTTCACCAATTACTCCTTATATTTTAAGAATTTTTGGTGCAAAAAAATTGCCACTTTTTAATTTCTATTTTTATTAGTAGGGAGAATTTCGTACTTCTACCCTTTACGAGAGGCACATCCCTAGGCAAAGAGCCCATTATTTCTACCTCGACACTTAGAAAATTTTTCGAAAAAAAGAACTTAAAAAATTTTTCGAAAGAAAAAAAAAATCGAAAAAAGAACTTAAAAAATTTTCGAAAAAAAAAAAAAAAAAAAAAAAAAAAAGCCGAAAAATTTTTCGAAAAAACTAACTTGGAAAATTCTCCTTTATACTTTCCCTCCCTACTACATCCCCTTCCTTTTTTTTTTTTTTTTTTTTTTTTTTCGTTCCCTTATACTTCCCCCATTATACTTCCCCCTCTGTTATACTTTCCCCTTCCTTATACTTCCCCCTCCGTTATACTTCCCCTCCCATATTATACTTCCCCTCCGTTATACTCCCCTCCCACATACTTCCCACTCCGTTATACTTCTCCTCCCATATACTTCCCCCTCCTATATAGATACTTCTCTTTAAGGAAGTTCCCGTCGGGGCCCCAGCTCCAGACTAGTACTTTCATATGAATTCATAAGTTTTTCTTATGAATTCATAAGGTTTTCATATGAATTCATAAGTTTTTCATATGAATTCATAAGTTTTTCCACATGAATTCATAAGTTTATCATATGAATTCATAAGATTTATATTAATTCATAAGTTTTTATTCATATGAATTCAAACGTTTTTCATATGAATTCAAACGTTTTTCATATGAATTCAAACGTTTTTCATATGAATCCAATAGTTTTCATATGAATTTATATGAATTCAAAGTTTTCATATGAATTTATATGAATTCAAAAGTTTTTTATAAATTTATATGAATTCAAAAGTTTTTATATGAATTCAAAAGTTTTATGTGAATTTACATGAATTCAAAAGTTTTCATATGAATTCATAAGTTTTTCATATGTATTTATATTATTCATAAGATTTCATATAAATTTATATGAATTCATAAGTTAGGGATGGTAAATTCATATGAACAACTTATGATATCATATTATAAATTCATATGAAAATTTATAAATTTATATGAAAAACTTATGAATATGAAAAACTTATGAATTAATATAATACATATGAAAAACTTATAAATTTATATGAAAAACTTATGAATTAATATAAATACATATGAAAACATATGAATTAATATAAATACATATGAAAACTTATGAATTCATATGTAAAACTGTTGAATTCAACTAAATTCATCTGAAAAACTTATGGATTCATATAAATTTATATGAAACACCGGCTCCGTGGCTGGAAGGTTCAGTCTTGGACTTCCACCATTGGAGACCGGGGTTCGATCCCGGGTTGGGTGTAGGGATTTTTGTTTGGAAGTTAAATTCCAAATTAATTCTTCCACAAAATCCGCGATAAATTGGTCTGGCCACTCCTCTGGAGTTGGCCCTGATAGGGCGCCACGGCAATATGGCGAGAGCCCCCGCCTGGGTCCTCCCCCCTCCCTTAAATGGCCTATGGGCTAGTCCAGAAAAGAAGAAGAATGGATTAACCGATGAGGAAGAAGGCCTCTTGCTCATCGGTTAAATCCCATTCTTCTTTCTTTTTAATAAAAAAAAAAAAAAAAAAAAAAAATTATATGAAAAACAGATGAATTCTATAAATTTATATGAAAAACTTATGAATTTAATATAAATACATATAAAAAACTTATGAATTCATATAAATTCATATGAAAAACTTATAAATTCATATGAAAAAACTGAGGGACCGCCACAAAATAAGTATTTCCTAGAGCTTTTCATGTCACAGCTCCTTATAAATCCAATAAAAAGTGTCTTGTCGAATATTCAAAAAATTTGGATAAAAACAGGTGAAAATCTAGTAAAATGCGGGTTTCCTGAAGATCTCGGTGTCCTGAAGATTCTTAAGGGGAATAATTTTGTTTTTAGGTTTACGTTTGGCGCGCATGGGGTAGAATCGGTACTACGATCGGAGGAAATAAGTTGCACACAATGAAAGACATCACATCCGCGAAAGAGCTTTTCAACGAAATTTTTTACGATCAGACCGGTAACAATGGAAACACAGAGAAAACTTCAAAAAGTACCCGGCGAATGTATCCTGTCGACGTTGACTATGGAGAGGTAAAAATCCGATTTTCAGTTTTGAAATTTAATTTTTTTTTTAGAATGAAATACATTTATCTGAAGAATCTAAAGTTGATTCGAAATTGCCGAAAGAAGTTCAAGATCTTGTCTCTTCACTTTTTGATACGAATACCATGAAGAAAGTTATGATGGAGTTAGAAGTAATAAATTAATTTTTTAAGGAGTTTTTAAAATTTTGTAGTTGGATCTTGAAAAAATGCCGTTGGGAAAATTGAGCCGTAAACAGATTCAAAAGGCGTATGCGGTTTTGGCTGAATTACAAGCGAAAGATGGCGACTTGAAGCCGATTTAGTGATCGATGCTTCGAACCGCTTTTACACTTTGATACCGCATGCGTTGGCACAAAAGCTCCGCCTCGTCTCGACAACAAAGAGATCATTCAGTCCAAACTTGAAATGCTCGAAAGTCTTTTGGAGATGGAAATCGCGTATAATTTGATGAAAGAGACCAAAGGCGAGGGCGACGAATCTCAACATCCTCTCGACGCCCACTACGCGAAACTCAACACCAACATCGAAGTCCTTTCTAAAGACTCCGAAGAATTCAAACGTATCGAAACATACGTTAAAAAACACACGCTGAAACTCACTCAAATTACAAACTTGAAATTCTTGAAGTAAGTCTTTTTATGACGAAAGTATTCAAAATTTTGTTTTTAGGTTTTCAAAGCGAGAAGAAATGGCGAAGACAAAAGATACAAGCCATTTAAAAAGTTGCCAAACAAAAAATTACTTTGGCATGGATCCAGAATCACGAATTTCGCCGGAATCCTTTCTCAAGTATGCCTTTTGTTTATAAAATTGAAAAAAAAAAATTTTAGGGTTTACGAATCGCACCCCGGAAGCCCCTGTTACAGGATATATGTTCGGTAAAGGTGTCTATTTCGCTGATATGGTATCGAAATCTGCGAATTATTGCATGACTTCAAGGTCAAACCTGAAGGTCTTCTTCTTCTCTGCGAAGTCGCTCTCGGGAATATGTAAGGTTTTTGTATGTCGAAGCTTTTTTTAAATTTCTTTTTAGGTATGAACGTACTCGAGCTGATTATATTGAAAAATTGCCTCCTGGGAAACACAGTACAAAAGGTCTCGGTTCAACAGAACCTGATCCTTCGGCTTCTGTCGTTACTGAAGATGGCGTCGAAATTCCTTTAGGAAAAGGCGTCAAAGCTAATGTTTCGAGCACTCTCTTTTGTATAACGAGTATCCTTTTACTTAAAACAATTTCTTTTTGCAGGTTCTAACAAGAAAATTGTTTTCCTTAATTTTTTTTTAGATACATCGTTTATGATGTCGCCCAAGTCAAAGTCGAATATTTGCTAAAAATGAAGTTTAAATATTAAACTTTCCTCTTTTTTTCCTATATATTTTTAAGTCTCATTATTCCATTCCTGTAACTTCTCTTGTTACCTTTTTTTTTTGCTATATCTTTATTAATAAGTTGTTGAATAAATGGAAAAGTACCTAATTTATTTACAAGCTAGGAAATCTGATAAAAAATGTAGTTTTTCGACTGGAAAATCAAAAAGTACTAGTTTGAAGAGCTTGCAACAAAAACTTCCTTAAAGAGAAGGAACAATATAGGGGGGGAAGTATAACGAGAAGTTAGGGAGGGGAAGTACAAAGGAGGAGAATTTTAGGGAGGGGGAAGTAGAAAGGAGTCGTTCGGGAAAGTATAACAAAGCAGGACAAGGAGGGTGAAGTATAGGGAGGGGAAGTAAATGGAGGGAAGTTTAGGGAGGGGAAGTACAAAGGAGGAGAACTTAGGGAAGGGGATGTATAAAGGAGGGGGAAGTACAGAGGGATGTCGCTCGCCCTGGTAAAAGTATAACATCTCAAGCAGGACAAGGTGGGTTAAGTATAGGGAGGGGAAGTACAAAGGAGGAGAAGCGGGAGGGGGAAGTAGAAAGGAGGAGACGTTTAGGGAGGGGGAAGTACAAAGGAGGAGAGTAGGGAGGGGGAAGTACAAAGGAGGAGAAGCTTAGGGAGGGGATGTATAAAGGAGGGGGAAGTACAAGGATGTCGCTCGCCCTGGTAAAGTATAAAGTCTCAAGCAGGACAAGGTGGGTGAAGTATAAGGGAGGGGAGTACAAAGGAGGAGAAGCTTAGGGAGGGGGAAGTAAAAGGATGTCGCTCTCGCCCCTGGTAAAAGTATAACATTTCAAGCAGGACAAGGAGGTGAAGTAGGGAGGGGAGTACAAGGAGGAGAGTTAGGGAGGGGAAGTACAAAG
>JACGAQ010001779.1:0-51868 GCA_014119065.1 Orius insidiosus | reverse complement strand
CCCCAGAAAATGGATTTTTTGTCAAAATACCGAGAAAACCATCGAAAATCCTGTAAAAATGAGTTTCTTTGTTAAGAAGCCGAGGAAAACTAAGATCCCGTAAAAATAGGTTTCCTTTTTCAAAGAAGCCAAGAAAACTCAAAAATGGGTTTCTGGTGAAGCACCCAGATTACTCTTATATTGATTGATTGAAAAATTTCCATGTAGGTAAAAATTTGGGCTGTATACACCTGTTCCATATGGCCTGGCTGGGCTTAGACTTACATTTTTCTACCTACCTTGATGGATAAAGTACAAAAATCTGACAGTACTTAGGTCTTCCCTAGATATTCGTGAACTCAATGGAAATAAAATATAAAAAAATAAATAAAAATTTGTATGATAATCTTTGCTCATAAATTAACGTAATTTCTAGATTAACCTCGTCAGTTGAAGGATGAACCTACTGGTGACTGAAACGTCCATGGTGTCCCCAAGACTCATGTTTTAACTGGTACAGTCAATTACCAGAAATAAAAGAAACATTGTGTACAGTTTAAAGTGTTTTATATTATGAATTATTATGTTATATTCAAAATAGGTTAAAATTTAATTTTTTAAAAATTTTTATCGTTTTATTTTCAGATCATAGTGCACCGATTGATGTTGATAAAGAAAACCGCGAGTACTCGGAATCAGTTCTTTCATTTTGGGATGAAGTCGCATCCGTCGGCTACACAAATCCTGAATTTTATGAGGTAAATTTTTAATTTTTTTTTTTCTCTAATTAAAATTTTCAGATGGAAGTAGCAAGATTAAAAGTTTCTGGTATTGCTCCACCTAACTGAATTTTATTCTTTATAATTTTCAATCTGTACAAAACTGTTCTACTTATAAAGAAAAACTTTTGTAAAAATTAATTTTTATGTCTTTTTGAATCTTGTATAATTTTGTGTATGACTAGAGAATAAATTGAAAGACTCCGTTTTTTTGGAAAAAATAAAATTTTGCCATATTATGGCCACCCAGTATACAATGTACTGAAAAAATCTAAAGTAGTTTTTCTGCATAATTGAAAAATGGTATTTTTTCTATTTTTCATTATATTAGTTAAATAAAGGTGCTTGTGGTTGACAATTTTTCCAGTATGAAATTCCTCTGAGGAAAAAAAAAATTGTCTTCAAAAGGTATAAAATGATCAATTTTATAAATGAAAATAATTTAATGTCTTTTTTAACAAAATATCTCAAAATAAATATAAAAAATGTCAAACATTAAAGAAAAAGTAAGCTGTACACAAATTTACAAATAATTTTTGAACATATAACAATAGGATAAAAAACTGAAGTCTTAAACCGCTTCCCCCGATTCCTGTGGCATCACAACCAAGATTTTTTGAATAATCACCGATAAATGATCTGAAAACACAATTTAGATTTAAGAAAATTAAATTTGTGATAATAAATTTTTTTTGTTTACCTATAAAACTGTCTAATTTTTCAGGGCGTTGCCTTTTAAGGCATAAGTAATAAACAGGGATGCCGCTTAAAACGATCAAAATGCCGATAACTAAAAAAAAATTATTTGTTTGGAGTAAAGAAAAAACTTACAAGTTTGGAGGGTCTTTTCGATGGCAGGTACAGTGACTAAAAATATGCAGCAGGCCAAAAAAATGATAGGAAGCGATAAATTCACTTTGATTGGCCTTGGAAGATCGGGTTTTGTTTTTCTTAGGTAAAGAAGAGCGACGATGCAGACTCCGACTGAAAGCCAATGTAGATGACTGACGTAGTTGATTAGGAGGAAAAGGTCTCCCAGCAGACCATCACGATTGCTGCCAAACCCTAAAAAAGAAGTGAAGAATCCTATTATGATAAAAACTTACAGTGAAAATAACTGAAGGCATTGGTGTGCATTTGTTGACGTGTACAAAACTAAAAAGGACTGGAAGATGTCCTTCTTGGGCTCCAGTCACAAAAAGTCGGCTGACGTAAACATTATTCCGTTCACCCTCCGAAAGTTGACAGAACGACAAAAAGCGGTACGAAAAACGGAAAGTCGGCCAAACATTCTTTCACCAAAGGCCTAAAAACAAAATTAGATTCGGGAGATATAGAAGAAATACGCAGGGCTATCTAACCCCCGTGAGCAGTATCGCTCTAGTGTCGCACTCTGGATGATGCTCACGGGGGAGACGTTTTATCCCGAAAAAACTTACGACAGCAACAGATGGGGAGTTCATTTCATCCGGAGGTAGTACAGCGAAGTAAGCCAAATTGGCTGCCACATAAGCCAACGTCACTAAAGGCAAAGCTATCCATATTGCTCGAGGAAGGTTTCTCAAAATCAGGGAAAAATTAAGTATTTAATTGAACAGTCAAAAAGAAGTGCCCAGTAAGCAACTTCGGCCGAACACTTAGCCAGAAAGGGTGGACAAAGTTTATCCCCAAAATTATAAGATAACAATAAGAGTGTTTTTGGGTCAAACCTTAAAATGTTATCTTTTTTAACTTAATTCCCGAATGACAAAACAAAAAGTCTAAAAGTACGTGATTTTTTGAACTTAACCGAGTGGAATTAAAGGTCTTCCGGTGAAATTACGTTAATGGGAATTTCTTCTGAGTCAAAAAATCTAATCTACGTGCTCACAACGTAATAACGGAGTGTCTAAAAATCAACAGAAACTACTTCTAATCTTCGAATATCTAGAGTCGATTCTCAAGAGTAACTCAAACAAAGGGTTTGAAAGCGTTTTCTTGTATATCCCAAGACAATAGATTGGCTCAATTTAAGCGCAGACACGATCCCAGAAGGAAAAAAACTGAAATAAAACTTGGCGATAATTATAGAGATCTTTCAAGTTGCAGAGATTGACGAAAAAAGAAGTAGATAGCTTTTTGGTTGGTTTTCTTGTGTAGAAAAAGCGAGTAGATAAAAGCAACCGTCATACATAAAACATTGATTTCGAAATCGGAACCCGTTTTTCACTAAGAACAATCTACTGAATTTCTTCCACTTTTCCGACTTCGTTAAAACCCTTTCTCTTTTAGTTAGAAAATACCATTTTAGACAAAATCTCAGGGGAAAAAGATTTTTATCGGAAACTGAACAAAATCTTCCTTCAGAGAAAATGAATAATTAGGTCGTCATGACTTCGCCCGCTCGATATAACCGAGTTTGTCGTAAAATCGAGATTGCAATTAGCCACCCATTGAAGGATCCAATCCTTCCCAGTTAATTATTTCCAAAGTACGTTCCGATCTAATTAAAATATAAAGAAATCGTTAGTGCGGATTAGCATCCCCGCATTTTAAGAATGATAGTTTACTACTCAAAATAGGCGCTCCGGGTACGAAGGGCGAACTCGACATCGGACAAATTTTTAACTTCCTTACAGAAGTTATTGTGATACCCTCGACGTCGGGTTTTTGGGGAAGGGTCCTCCAGTTTTTTTTTCATTTTCAGATTCTAGACCTCTTGGTGAATACACCCATATAATTTTTATGTTGAGTTCGCCATTTTTTCCCCTAAATACGTAAAAACCGAAACTTTAAAATGCGAATATCTCGAAACAACGTTTTGTCGAGTTCGCCCTTCGTACCCGGAGCGCCTCAATGTTGTTTTGATCCTACGAGGAAGATCTACTTCCAAAAACAGTATGTGGAGGGTATCACAACTCGCTTTAATGATGCTACTGTCTGCACTTAAAAATAAAGCGTCTGGAGTATCGAAGAGACACGTGTGGTGGCTTCGTTTGACATTAGCAACGAGATAAAAATAACCGATGCTATTATGATTAAAATAATTTTTGTTTTTCACTTACTTGTATGGATCTTGAAGTTCTTCAGTGACAAAATTTAAGTAATTCCACCTCCGAAAGCGAATAGGCCGAAATAAAGGGCCTTGGATATCGAAGTGACCGAATGGTTGCCTTCCCATGGATTCTCCAAATATTCCAAATGCCCTTAAAAATGTAATATTGTATTTCAATTTTCAGAAAGCTTTATAGATAAGGATCAGTAGATTGAGACTGTTTTATCATTTTTTGAGTAAATAGAGCGAGAAGTCGTATACCTGTTGCTATATGATAGAGTCCGGCAAAATGATTGAAAAAACTGCCATAAGTTTTGCTGCGGTGAAAAATCGGTAAACGTAGAGCATATTGAAAAAAGCCTCAATAAATCTGTTGGAAATTTAATTCTTTTTTTTATTCTATCTTTTTCTCTAGGACGCACTGTTTCAAGATAAATTTATTTCAAAAAAAATTATTTTCCGAAAATGGTGCATCCTAGAAAAAAATAATTAAGTGCAAATTTTAGAGAATTAAATTTCCTACAATTTTTATTAATTAGGTGTACAAAATGAAACTCAGCCACAGGGTAAATTTGAATTTTGTAGATTTTAGCCGAGTTTCATTTTGTACACCAAATAGTAGACATTTTGTTGAAGAAAAATAAAGTTCGTTAGAACGGGGTCAGACGTTATGGCCGCCTATGTAAACAAGGTTCGTTACCGATGTCCGTGAGTATAAAATTTTATTGCTCATATTACAATAACCGTTTTAAATTGGCCTTTTTCATGAATATTCCGACTTAACGCCCGTGTCATAAATGTTGTTTTTCTCCAAGTGAATCCGCGTCTGTTTTTTTTTTAAAATAAAGAGCAATAATAAAAGCTATGATTTATTTCATTTTTCGCCCTATGATTATTCCACCCACAAAGTCTCGTAAATTATAAATTATACGAAATAAAGAGACGACATTTTATTGCTTCATTTTAACGCTTGTGTCTCCTGTCTGGCCTCTGAATCAAGATGGAAAATAATTTTTATTGGCTCGTCTGCCCGTGGGGTTTATGATCTGTCTGTTCTCAAAACATAAAAATTACCTAATTATTATTAGGTGTACAAAATGAAACTCAGCCACAAGGTTGACCTTCTCCGTGTAAGAAGGTCATTGAAGTATAACCATTAAGAAGGTTAATTTTTAAAGGCTTGTAAATCGTAAACCGTTACAGATATTGAAAAAATGCACTAAATAAAATCTATTGGAAATTTAATTTTCTTTAATTGTTATTCTATTCATTTTTTCTCTAGGACGCACTGTTTTCAAGATAATATATTTATTTTTAAAAAATTATTATCCGAAAATGGTGCATCCTAGAAAAAAATAATTAAGTGCAAAATAGAGAATTAAATTTCCTACAATTTTATTTATTAAGTGTACAAAATGAATTTCAGCCAGAGGGTAAATTGAATTTTGTAGATTTTAGCCGAGTTTCATTTAGTACACCTAAAAAGTCCATGAAAAACTGACTTTTCTTCTAAGTGATGATGGGGGAAGTTTTTTTTTTTTTCCAGTCGAGGGTTATCGAGGGATGAACAAAGAAAGTGAACAAAGAGGTCCCAGGAATCCGCCTCGTGGGAGAGTCCAGTTAATGAGTGGTGGACTAAAGAAAAGGGAAGGCCCTCCATGACTAAAGGAGAATAGACAAGGAAATTAGCCTTGGACCTTAACAACTTCATCGTCAACACTATTTACCCACGGTGCCTTTCGAGGCGACGCTACAAAACATCTCTTCAAACGACATTTTCCACACGCACACTTCCTGTGGGTCAGAAACTGCTTAATTGCACGTTTTAAATACAATGGAGACTTTTATTTATTCGAATTTGAGTCAAAATTTTTAGTCTACCGAATTTTCAAAAGATGGGGGAAATTTTACATCATGGTGCTCAAGGATTTTCAAAAAAGTGAGGCAAAAAATCAAAAAGTATTAGGTGTACAAAATGAAACTCGGCTAAAATCTACAAAATTCAAATTTACCCTTTGGCTGAGTTTCATTTTGTAACCTAATAAATAAAAATTGTAGGAAATTTAATTCTCTATAAAGGCTATAGCGGGATAAGGGGGGCAAAATGGCCCTTACTCCGATTGGCCGAAAAAATTCTAAAAGATGCCTCTTTATGTGAATAAGAACTGACATAAATTTCAGATCAAAAAACCGAACGGTTTTCGAGAAAAACGGGTTGAAACTTTTTAGAAAAACCTCAATATCTCGAGAAATAATGATCCCACAGAGCCCAGTTTTTTGTAAACTATTAGTATCTAAAGACGCATCTATGAATTTATTGAAATTTTTCCAAAGCTTTTAAGTGTGAAAAATTAATTTTTATAACTTTTAAGGTGTCAAAAAAGTGGTTCCCCAGGGGGGGCGACACCAAATTAATACAGATTTAGAGGACCTAAAATGTACCTCTCCTAATTTTTTCATATTTTTCGAGGTGGTAGGTACTTCAGTATTTTATAACGTTTTTTCCGAATTTTAAGGAGTTTTTCGCAATAAAAAAATGGTTCCCTCAGAGGGGGCGACGCCAAATCAATGCAGATTTTAGAGGGACCTAAAATGTACCTATCATAATTTTTTCAGATTTTTTGTGGTGGTACTTCAGTATTTTATAACGTTTTTTTCCTTATTTTAAGGAGTTTTCGCAATAAAAAAGTGGTTCCCTCAGAGGGGGGCGACGCCAATCAATGCAGATTTTAGAGGGACCTATGTAAAATGTACCTATCATAATTTTTTCAGATTTTTGTGGTGGTACTTCAGTATTTTATATCGTTTTTTCCTTATTTAAGGAGTTTTCGCAATAAAAAAAGTGGTTCCCTCAGAGGGGGCGACGCCAAATCAATGCAGATTTTAGAGGGACCTAAAATGTACCTATCATAATTTTTTCAGATTTTTTGTGATGGTACTTCAGTATTTTATAACGTTTTTTCCTAATTTTAAGGAGTTTTTCGCAATAAAAAAGTGAGCGGTGAAGTTAAAAATTAATTTCACTTTAAATAAATTAAAAGAAACTTAAAAAAAAAAAAAAATTAAAATTAAAATAAAATGGAAGGACGAATTTAAGAAGTCCGATATTCTGATGTCCTGAGATGAGATGTTTTAGACTACATCTGGAGACATCTAAGATAATTACTGGCAGATATAAGTCTCAAGTCGTTCAACCAGCGTCAATATTGACGAATTTATTCGATGCCAAAGAGTACAACATCGTAATAAATGAGGATAGCGATGAAGACTGAATTATTAGTAAATTATATTATTTTTTTTTTTTTTTCGAAACATAATTTTTTTTTTAGCGCTTGACAGTAATTATCTTAGATGTCTCCAGATGTAGTCAGGACAGCAATACGGACTTCTCAAATTCGTCCTTCCATTTTTTTATTTTTAATTTACTTATATGAAATAAAATTAATTTTTAACTTCACCGCTCACTTTTTTATTGCGAAAAACTCCTAAAATTCAGAAAAAAACGTTATAAATACTGAAGTACCACCTCAAAAAATCTGAAAAAATTATGAAAGGTACATTTTAGGTCCCTCTAAAATCTGTATTAATTTGGCGTCCCCCCCTCTGAGGGAACCACTTTTTTATTGCGAAAAACTCCTTAAAATTAGGAAAAAACGTTATAAATACTGAAGTACCACCACAAAAAATCTTAAAAAATTGTGATAGGTACATTTTAGGTCCCTCTAAAATCTGCATTAATTTGGCGTCGCCCCCTCTGAGGGAACCACTTTTTTATTGCGAAAAACAGCTTAAAATTCAGAAAAAAATTTATAAAATACTGAAGTACCACCTCGAAAAATATGAAAAAATTAGGAGAGGTACATTTTAGGTCCCTCTAAAATCTGTATTAATTTGGTGTCGCCCCCCTTTGGGGAACCACTTTTTAGACACCTTAAAAGTTATAAAAATTAATTTTTCACACTTAAAGCTTTGGAAAAATTTCAATAAATTCTCATAGATGCGTCTTTAGATACTAAATAGTTTACAAAAAACTGGACTCTGTGGGATCATTAGTTCTCGAGATATTGAGGTTTTTCTAAAAAAGTTTAAACCCGTTTTTCTCGAAAACCGTTCGGTTTTTTGATCTGAAATTTATGTCAGTTCTTATTCACATAAAGAGGCATCTTTTAGAATTTTTTCGGCCAAATCGGAGTAAGGGCCATTTTGCCTCCCTTATCCCGCTATAGCCTTTGTACTTAATTATTTTTTTCTAGGATGCACCATTTTCGGAAAATAATTTTTTTTTAAATAAATTTATCTTGAAAATAGTGCGTCCTAGAGAAAAATGAATAGAATAAAAATTAAAGAGAATTAAATTTCCAACAGATTTTATTTAGTGCATTTTTTCAATATCTGTAACGGTTTACGATTTACAAGCCTTTAAAAATTAACCTTCATAATGGTTATACTTCAATAACCTTCTTACTCGGAGAAGGTCAACTTTTGATGGAATTTAACGCCTAAATGTTCAAAATTTTGAAAAAATGAACTACTAGGTGTAAATGAAACTCGGCTAAAAACTACAAAATTCAAATTTTCCATGGGGCTGAGTTTCATTTTGTACACCTAATCCAAACTTTTTTTTCCAGAAAGATCAAACCCTGCTGGACCCTACCGTACTTGATTCTAGCGTAAATAAAAGACTGACTCTTATCAATCGTGATTCAGGTATTAAAAATTTCAAAAAATTTTTTAAATATTATTTGAGCAGAGATAACGGCGGAATGGAGTCTGTCGAATATGAAAATGGAAAACGAAACGGTCGAACCGAAAATGGTAGATCCGAAGTTTGAGAATTTTTGGTGTAGAGTCGAAACTATCATGGATTCTTAAAAATAAACGGGCGTGAAAAGGCCTAATATGGACTACCTACCTTTATATGGACAATTTTAAATAAATTCAATCCGCCATTTACAAAAATGTTTTCAAAATTACAGCGAAAGGTCTGTGAAAAGGCGAAAATCATGTAGAATTGCGGGCGTGAAGTATTCTTAAAAAAACCGTGCATGTAGGGTAGTAACTTCAGTTCTTAAGGCGAACAAAATGACAAATAGGGAAGATGCCTAAAATTACTTTCCTATATTAGAGCACTAAAATCGTCGGAAATTATTTTAAGCTCGTTTTTGTTACTTTGGGAATGTCTAGGCGTTCGTGGGAGCAGTTTTTTCCGAAAAAGTTTTACTTTGGGAAATGGAAAAACTCTCTTTTAGACGAAAAAATTTTTTTCGAAAAAACCCGCTAGCTATTCTGTAGGTTTTGTCGAGCTCTTACCATTCATTATATTAGGTGTACAAAATGAAACTCAGCCACAGGGTAAATTTGAATTTTGTAGATTTTAGCCGAGTTTCATTTTGTACACCTGGTAGTTCATTTTTTCAAAATTTTGAACATTTTAGGCGTTAAAGTCCATCAAAAGTTGACCTTCTCCGTGTAAGAAGGTTATTGAAGTATAACCATTAAGAAGGTTAATTTTTAAAGGCTTGTAAATCGTAAACCGTTACAGATATTGAAAAAATGCACTAAATAAAATCTGTTGGAAATTCAATTCTCTTTAATTTTTATTCTATTCATTTTTTCTCTAGGACGCACTGTTTTCAAGATAAATTTATTTAAAAAAAAATATTTTCCTAAAATGGTGCATCCTAGAAAAAAATAAGTACAAATTTATAGAGAATTAAATTTCCTACAATTTTTATTTATTAGGTGTACAAAATGAAACTCAGCCACAGGGAAAATTTGAATTTTGTAGATTTTAGCCGAGTTTCATTTTGTACACCTAATACAATAAAATCTGTGGAATAGTTTCGTCGCAATCCTTTTACAAAGATTTGGAACGTTGAAATATCCATTTAAATCGAATATTTCCTCTTGGCTCGATAACATAAGTGATTTGTTAGCTTCCTGGCAGAAAATGGCCCATCTTGAATAAATAACCGTGATTTACTCGAAGGATGGAATCTATTCGGATCTTTGAGGAAACAATAGGATAACAAATCACAGCCTTCAAAATCGAATAAACAAAATGTTTTTTTAAATCATCTTATGATCGAGTGGAATAGCCTGGAGGAACGCCGTTCGTTGTGGTTTTCTGGCAATAGACTCATCTTTTTTTAAGCTCCCCTTGGTGTCATTTTTTTCTCTCTTGCTAGTAAGCGGGGAAACTTCATCCTAAATTCTACTTCATGTCTTTGTCTGCCTAACTTCACAGCAAATGTGTTAACATTTAGCTTATCCTCTGGTCATTATTTACAGACTAAAAATATGCTCATTATTGGTAATCCAAAGTAAACGTCTTAAATATATTTAAAGCTCTTTTACCTGAAAAAAATTGTCTTACAATTCTATTTGGTGTACAAAATGAAACTCGGCTAAAATCTACAAAATTCAAATTTACCCTGTGTCTGAGTTTCATTTTGTACACCTAAAAATAAAAATTGTAGGAAATTTAATTCTCTATAAATTTGCACTTAATTAATTTTTTCTAGGATGCACCATTTTCGGAAAATAATTTTTTTTTAAATAAATTTATCTTGAAAACAGTGCGTCCTAGAGAAAAATGAATAGAATAAAAATTAAAGAGAATTAAATTTCCAACAGATTTTATTTAGTGCATTTTTTCATTATCTGTAACGGTTTACGATTTACAAACCTTTAAAAATTAACCTTCTTAATGGTTATACTTCAATAACCTTCTTACACGGAGAAGGTCAACTTTTGATGGACTTTAACGCCTAAAATGTTTAAAATTTAGAAAAAATGAACTACCTGTGTACAAAATGAAACTCGGCTAAAATCTACAAAATTCAAATTTATTCTGTGGCTGAGTTTCATTTTGTACACCTTAATAATTGTAAAATTTAAAAATAGACATAAAATTTGAATCTGAAAAAGATATTATAATCTTTAAAGATTCAGAAGGATTTACAAAAAAATGTTTCGAGATTTGAAGACGGTCGTTTCCCTCGTGTTTCTTTATTTACGCAGATTCGTCAAAGGAAGTCGCTTGTAATCCACATTTTCAAAAGAGGAGACATGCGTGTTTATTTTAAAGAGGGGACCAAGCGCCAGAAACCGAGTAAATCCTCTCTTTCAACATGAAAAGAAAGGAGAAAAAAAAAGGAGACTCTGAAATATGATGACCTGCAGAAAGACTATATTCGTTCAGACCTCGGAAACCGTTCCAAAAGGGGACTAACAAGGGATTAGGATTCCAGGATAAGCTCCGAAGACTCCTAATTGCCCCCTTCTTTTCATGGTTGGTAAAAAAAGAGACAGAGAGGGAAAAAAATCGCTTTTAAACGCTGAAAAATAGAGGTGAAATTATGTGTGACTTTTTTCAGCCTGTTTTCGGGTTTCGTTTTTTGACAGTAGAATGGTGTTCAAACTAAAGTGGGCCAGCAACTTTACGGCAAAGCATTAGTCCGGCAAAAAAAAGTTAAATGTAAACCCCCTTATTAAAGACGTGGATAAAAACTCATCCCAAAAATGCAAAGTTTGGCCTTTTTTTGGTCTAAAATCCATTTTTAAACATTTCTAAAGTTTTCCAAAGAGATGAATAGTCTAATCGACTTAAAATTTTGAGTAGATTACGAATCTGATATAAAGTACTTGTCTGGAGCTGTCCCCGACGGGAACTTCCTTAAAGAGAAAAAATATAGGGGGAAGTAGAAGGAAGGGTGAAGTATAACGGAAGGGGAAGTATAACGGAAGGGGAAGTATAACGGAAGGGGAAGTTTTTGTTGTTTTTTTTTCAACAAATTTTATAAGTTTTTTTTTTAAGCGGTTTTTTTCCGAAAATTTTTTTATACATTTACATTTTAATTTTTATTGCGTCTATGAATAAAACGCATCGGAGATTTTTTAGGGGTTTTTTCAGTAATGTATGTAGTTTACAAATCTTAAGGCGATAGGTGCACAAAGCTGCACGTTTTCCAGAAAAAAATTGTCAAAAAAAGTTTTTTTTTTTTCTTTCTTTCTTGGATTTTCTTGGACATTGGCTTGTACAGTAGACCCTCGTTTATCCGTACTAATTGGTTCTCGACCAAGCGCGGATAACGCGAAAAACGGATAATCGAGGGTTTTTTTAGAGAGTTTAATAATTTTATTGGCAACGAAATGATGTAACTATAAAGTTTCGTCGTCGTTTTATGGTTCTAAACGTTAAATAAATATGTAAAAAACATTTATTTAGTTAAAAAACCAAAGTGTAGGGAGTAAAAAAAAATTAAAATTGATGAATGACAGATGAAAATTGTACATACACACATATTATTTCTGAGAACTAGTTCCCTCCTGGTTTCGACAAAAAATTATTTATGCATTTTCCTTCGAAAAACCGAGAAAGACTAAAGAAGTCCTAGAAACTGGCAATAAAAATCATTTTTGTAAACAAACTTTTCGGAGAAAAGAGATAACGAAAAGATGGTGAGAACAATAAGGGTGGTTGCTAATGACCTTCCTAGAATATCGAGCATAAAAAAACAGCAACGTTTCATTATTTTTTGTAATTCCCTCGTTTATCCGTTCATTGAACGGATAATTGAAGGAGAAAATCTGAAAAAAAAAAAGTGCGGATAAACCGAGGAACGGTTAAACGAGGGACGGATAAACGAGGGTCTACTGTATTTTGATATTTATCCTTACATGCCTTTTTTTGTAAGACTAAAAGCTGCTGGTCCTCTCTAGTTGGAACTCCCTGTATAGCTAGCGTCAAGATCAGATGATACCAAAAATAAGGGCCAAGGGGGTCGCTCAACGAAAATACAGTTCTATTTGAAATGTCGTTAAAGATTGATCAGCATTTACTTTGCAGCACCTAGAAGACTCCCCAAAACCGGACTTAAAGAGTAATACTATAACTTCTAGTGGAAGTTAAGTTAAATTTAAACAAAAACTGGTTGAAAGTGAGAGGAATCTAGTCAAAAGGATCTTTTAAAACCAAGAAAAATGACCTAAATGATAGATTGAGGAGCGAGCTCGTTTGAAAATAATAGCTCAATCTGGGGATTTGGTACGAATTTTCAACGGTCCGTGTCCGCCCATTGTCGACCCGAAAAAAAAGGGAGATCCATTTAAATAAAACATAATTGATACGCCCCTTTTCATGTGTTTAGAGCGTATCATAAAAGGCACGTTAGGGCTTTTAATCATAATATTTCACGGTCGGGGTTCGAAAGACTCGGGGAAAAGCGAGAGAGTCCGACCTCGCGGTTGATATGTTCATTGTAAAAGCGCCCCCCTTCACCACTTTTCGTGCGCTGAGAGCGGGGAGGAAGACGGCGCTCCATACTTTATTCATGAGAGGCCTATGAATAATGCGGAGCGAGCGTCCATATAGAGAAACTTTGACGATTTGCTCCCGTCACCCGGCCACCTAATAGGACCGAGGCTCATTACAATTGTTAAAATACACACACACGGGTAAAGACCGAAAGTCGGAACATCTCAAAAGAAAATCTTCAACTTCATCAAAATCAAATAAATAGAGCATATTATTTTCAACCTCGAACCCGGCGCAGTTGATCGGTGCACTTGATTCGTTGACATTTCGGTGCAGTTGATCGACGGTGCAGTTGATTTGTTTAAGATTTCGGTGCTGGTGATCGCCGGTCCTGCTGATGTCGGTTCAGTTGAGCAACGGCCTAACCTCCACGTCGCACAGTGGGGCAAAACCAAGAAACTGCGCTTAAAACTCTCTCAACCGTCGGAACCGCTAGAAGCTTGAACAGTATGTATTTTCAAGAATTCTTCTCGCTGAACACGATGGTGAAGTCAGATTTTCAAAAAAGTACTCGGGAGAGGGTCAAACATTCAAAACAAGCCAAAAGATGTATGAAAGGCTATCGCGGGAAGGGGGGCAAAGCGGCCCATACTCGAAAAAATTCTAAAAGATTCCTCTTTATGTGAATAAGAACTGACATAAATTTCAGATCAAAAAACCGAAAGTTTTTCGAGAAAAACGGGTTTATCCTTTTATAGAAAAACCTCAATATCTCGAGAACTAGTGATCCCACAGAGCTTAATTCGTTTGTAAGCTGTTTAGCATCTAAAGACGAAAGAACTTTAACAGGCAGTCAACTTTTTTATCTGGTGATTTTATAATTCGACCACAGGTCTCGGTTTTTCACCTTAACACTTGGCATAGCTGGACACTGTTACCGCACTGTCACTGCTCAGAGAAGTACAGATGCCTGATTCAATTGAACGTTCATTAACTGGCTGAAAGCCACATTAGTGGAAAAAAACGCCGAGCGATAAGCTTCACCGTCCTCTGCAGTCTCTTGTTTTTCCGATATTTGCTGTCGTGGGCTCAAGGTCTGCACCTAGCTGCAGCTAATTCTTTCACAGGCTCATTCTGCAGACTATTGGTGAATATTTGGCACCATTTTCGAAGGTGCACAAGGATGCACAAAGAGGATGCGCTCCTCTAAAGTTGAACTACTATCGAAAAATTGTGCTTTTTGATCCCAATAAAATGACTTAGGTTGCCTGACTTGAAATTAAAAATTTTTTTGTACTTCTGATATGACTATGGAGTATGAAAAAAATTATATCGTTCCAACTGTCAAGCACACGGATCAGGAATTTTCTTTTCTAATTAGTTTTTCAAGTAAATTTTCACGATTTTTGTCAGATTTACAGCTCCTGGAGCTGTGATTGGCACCCTAAAAGGCTGAAACTTGAGTAATGGCCTCACCAGACGCCTATAAATACGTAGGTTGTGCTGATTTGGTAAAATAAAATACTTGAAAATTTTGAATTATAAGCGCTTTTTTCCGATTTTTCCCCACTGTGCGTCGTGGTTTTGGGGAAGGGTCAAATCGAATATTGTTCTTTACCGATCTCAACTTTCTCTGTCGCTAAGGCTTTGTCTGTGGCTAAGTTGGAAGCGAACTAACCATGTTTGAAAGAGATTGAGGGTCCACCAGCTGCTGATTCGCACTCAACTAGTGTGCCGTTAAATTTTGTTAAAAAAATTATAATTTAATCATGCTCATTTTTCGTATGACCTCACTTTATACTGCTGATGTCGTAAGGGGACACCGCCCAACTCGCCCCCGCAAATCCGCGACCCCCTTTATAGGTTAATGTAGACAATAACTCATGGGCTTGCCCCCTTAAATAGAACATTCACGTATGAAATTACCAAAGTCAATTTCGAAAAGTTCAAAACGAGAAGAAAATGATCGATAATGAAGGATTCCGCTGAACTTTTGACGGGTTTGACCCATGAAGAGCGCCCAAAGGCTACGAAAACAACGGGTCCTCCGTCTTTAGCGACCCCAATCCATATTTTACCGGTATTTACCACGTTTTTCGGACTTTCAACTTTTGAAAAAGTCGATTCTACATTGGAACCTCCGAAATCTGCTGAATCAGCGTAGGTCGAAGGTTTTCTTCGCAAAACTTAGGAAAACATCCGAAAATCCCACTAAAACAGGCCTGACGAACAATGAAGATTCACTGAAAACCACTAAATTTCTATGACGAAAAAGTGAGGAACACGGCCAAAAAAATTGTCTAAAAGAAGGCTTTTAGGCTAAAAAAAAAAAACTGAGGAAAACGCCTGAAAATTTAGTAAAAAGTCATTTTTGGTCTGAAATGAGAAAAATTCCTTAAAATAGGGGAAAAAAGGGCAGAAGCACCTAAGTCGATTTTTGAGCATCTGAGGTCCTTAAAAAAATGGAAAAATAACTTCGAAAATTTTTTGAAATTGAATTACTCTTACCCTCCATTGTATTAGGTGTACAAAATGAAACTCAGCCACAGGGTAAATTTGAATTTTGTAGATTTTAGCCGAGTTTCATTTTGTACACCTAGTAGTTCATTTTTTCAAAATTTTAAACATTTTAGGCGTTAAAGTCCATCAAAAGTTGACCTTCTCCGTGTAAGAAGGTTATTGAAGTATAACCATTAAGAAGGTTAATTTTTAAAGGCTTGTAAATCGTAAACCGTTACAGATATTGAAAAAATGCACTAAATAAAATCTGTTGGAAATTTAATTTCTTTAATTTTTATTCTATTCATTTTTTCTCTAGGACGCACTATTTTCAAGATAAATTTATTTAAAAAAATTATTTTCCGAAAATGGTGCATCCTAGAAAAAAATAATTAAGTGCTTTATAGAGATTAAATTTCCTACAATTTTTATTTATTGGTGTACAAAATGAAACTCAGCCACAGGGTAAATTTGAATTTTGTAGATTTTAGCCGAGTTACATTTTGTACACCTAATATCTTCAAAACTTCTCTTCCCTTATCTCCTCCTTACACTTCCCTTCTGTTATACTTCCCCCTCCTTGAACATCCCCTCCTTTATACTCCCCCTCCTATATCTTTCTCTTTAGGAAGTTCCCCTCGGGGCCAGCTCCAGAATAGTACTTTTTGACATTCTCTGTTTTTGATTATTTTACTCCTCTTAAAGAACGGAGAAAAAAATGTTTGCTCGGGAAAAAAAGTGTGGGTAACGAAGTAGACAAAATATTTGTTCATGAGTTATCTTGGACAAACGAGCTTTAACATTACCCGAGAGGGTAAACTCGAGTCTCGGTCAATAAGGAATCGCTGCGGGCTGTTTACTCACGACTTTTAAGTCAATATTTCTGTTTGAACATTTGTTCATTTTAACGAAATAATCATCGGGAGATTTTCCACAAAAAAATTTTTTATATTAATCAAAAATTCAATTTTTGGTGATATTTTTTAAAAGAAAAAAAAAATTAAACCCTAATTTTTTCTCCTTAGGTGACCATATCTTCCTCAAAAAGAACTTATTAACCATCCATGTCCGGATTTTTGGAATAGGGTCGTTTTTTTCAAGCAAACATAATTCAAAAAACATATTTTTCCCATCTCATTAGTCAAAAAAAATGTATTTCCTAATGTTTTACCGACATCTGTGTCAGTTCTGTTTACATTTTCCCCACTCAACACATGGGGAAGAAAAAAAGAAGGGGCGTGCCACATGTGGCAAACATAAACGCATTCGCCACGTTAAAAATTGGCCAAAACACCAAAATTTCCAGGAGACAACGTGACGCAATCGTAATTTATTTTAAAATTCAAACAAAAGGACTCATCGCATTCAAAATGGCCTCCTGCGTCGTCGATTCATCAATTGTAATTGTTTTAAAAGCCTTTTTTTTATTTCTTTTTCGTTCTTTTTATTTTCTCGATTCTTTCGTCGGCGACTATTGTCACAAGAGGCTTTAATCAGGGTTTAATTAAGACGAAATACTCGGAGGATTGATTGTTCTTTTATGGTGAACCAATTTTTCAATTATTACAATTGCTCAATCAATAAATCGAAAAAACAAAATATTCGATACTTCAGAAATTTAAATTTTCTGAAATAAACCAATAATCTTACCGAGCCTGTACTTCTACTGGGAAAGAAACGCCCGCATTACATAGCTAAGAAAAACATTTTTTTGAGGGAGTTTTCTGCACTATTTTCACGAAATGCCCAGAGATTTTAAATTTGCATTCTTTCTGACGATAAACCAATCATTTTACCGGAATATTTGGACGGTTTTCTAGAAGTTTTGGAGAAAAAGGACCAGGAAAAATAATTTTTTTCCACAGATTATTGCCTGTTTTGTCAAAGAAATCCACAATTTACAAAATTTTGGCTCGTTTATCTCGATCTTTCGAGCAAAAACTACTCATTTTAGTGTTTCCCTATATTGTTTATGACATTTTTCAGTTTTGAAAACACCTTTTAGCGGATTTTTGGGCTTTTTTTTTTTTTTTTAGAATGAGCCGCAAAAAGTAACAAAAAAAATCTTTTTTCTCCAAGTATTCCTACAGGTTTTTCTCTGGAAACCACAATTTTCAAGATCTTTGTTCGTTTAAATAGATTTTTCAGCCTAAAGGCTACCTTTTAGCTTAGTTTTATGGAATTTCTCAATTTTTTGTACGAAAAACAATTTTTTGCCGGATTTTTGGGACGTTTTCCTGAGTTTTGAAGAACGAACTGGAGAAGCACGATTTTTGCGGATTTCCGTCATTTTTCCGAAAGTTTAATTTTAATCGATTTTTAGGTCTGCAGGTGACCTTTTTACCCGCTTTAGGTCGACAAATAGCCCCCGTTTTACATATTTTTGAGGGAGGTTTTAAATTTTTTGGTGGAGGATGACCTTTTCTTCGGGATTTTTGAAAGTTTTCTTTAGGTTTTCGGATCAAAAAAAACACATTTTACAAGTTTTTCAATCTCCTGGCCAAGACATTTTCGTTTTATCAGATTTTATGGAAATTTTTCAGACTACAGGCATTTTTTTTTACGTCTTCCCCCATCAAAAAAATTGAGATGCAAAATTTGAAAAATAGCGTTTTTGAAGGGGGGAAGTGTTGAGGTGATTACGGAAGGGAAGAGGTGAAAAGCGTCTGAGAGGCTTTAACAGATCAATTATTAAGTAGGCCGTGGCGGGCGATGATGAGTGGCGCGGGGAAGGGAGGGCATAGAGATGAACTGTTTACATGTCAAAACCGATTAAGTTCTCGTCTGATGATTGGCCGACCGGCTTCGTCTCCCCATTGGCTCCTCCTCTACAAGAAGTGGGGGCGCCGAGGGATTCCATATGGAAAGCGACTCTCCGCATGGGCCGGGCCGGGGGTGGGGAGTCACTCCATCTCTAACTCAGATGTTAGTCTAGATCTCGCTATTGACGTGTCTGTGTCTATTCTGTGTAAACATTTTTTTATCGTTTTATTCATTTTTATAAGTGCGCATTGGTGGAAATGACTTAAATTTCTATTGGGATTATTCTTTTCAAAATATGCCGGAGAAAGAAAGCTACCCACTTGGGAGCGGAGGTCTTCCTCTTCAGTTTACAGCTCCGCTTTTCCATACCCCTTTGCCGGTTGACCAGAGGACCCACGATGGAAGATACATCTGGGAACCGAGAATCGTCCACCCCTCATCACCCACAGCATTCCACCATCCTCATTCGTTAGTATTTTTCATTATAAAATTAGTATTAATTTTTTGGGGGCCGCCCGCTCTACCCACAACAACACATCTATATCAGTTTACAACTCCCTAAATAATTATTTTATCAATTTTCCGAGGACAATTTCCTTGAATTTCTGGCAAAAAATTAACCCCCCTAAAAAACCTCTTTTTCTCCAGGATTTTCGGAAAACCAACGTTTTACAAAATTATTGGTAGTTTTTCTCAATTTTTCGGCCCACAGAGCCTTTTTACTTGGTTTTTAGGCGATTTCCCAATTTTTAGAGGACAAAAGCCCTTTTTATTGGCCATTTCTGTCGGAGAATCAGCCGGAAAAACCATTTTTCCCGGATTTTTTTAGTTTTTTCCGGAAAAATTTCAAATTCTGACAATTTTCCGGCAATGTCCTTGCATTCTGGTCAACAATGACTGAGGCTATTTTTCCGGATTCAAAAGTCGAAAAAAACCGAAAAAAACTCCCGCAAAAAAGGTTTTTTTTGGCCTAATGACCGAAGAACACTTCCGGCAACTCGATAGAGCAATAAAAACAAAAAATATAGGCTATAAACAATAAAAAATAAAATTTATCCCATCATAAAATACCTAAAAGTAGCACCCGTCTTAACATTGGAAAAAGAGTAAAAAGCACAAAATAAATCTCCCAAAGCATCTCCTTTATTGACAGAAGGATTTTAAAAACCGATAGGTAATTTATAGATGTTTTCCATGAGGTCTTAACCGTGAAAAAAATTTTAGGTAGTCATAGTTTACAATTTCTGAGGATTAGGCACAAAAAAAATGTTTCCTACTTTGTAAGTGCATTGTAGCAGTAAATCCTTTTCACCGAAGCTTTACCCAGAACCTTTGTCGAAAACTTTATTGCATTTCCTCCCTCGGGACGAAAAAAAAAAGAAACCTTTTTGAGGAAAAACCGCTTTGAAATACCGCATAAGGTCTTTTATACTTCAAAAACCATTAAATAATGAAATAATTTATAATAAAATAATAACAAATTAGTAAGGGGGGGGGGGGGTTGAGCACGTGTTTCTTGAGAGGAAATCCTATACAAATATTTAAACTCAGGCTACTGTATCCTTATGTACCTAAGACTATTCCTTCTAACCAACGGTTAAATTCAATTAAACATAAAATAATTTTTTAAATTTTATCTATGATGTTTTAATTACAATTTTTAAAATGAAGGCGTTCTTGGCTTTGTTGTAAGACTTTATGCTGATTTGATGCCAATTATGTTAGAAATTCATGATTTTGGAAGGGAAAAAAAAATTCATAAGCCAAAAATCATTAAAAGGGGGTTTTTTGGCCAAAAACCAGTAATTTTTTTTATTGGGGCTGTTTGGTCGTCAAAACCTAGGAAAACTTCTGAAAATATGGCAAAAAGGAAGTTTTTTTTTCCTGATGTCAAAAGAAAACTTTGGGAATCCGAAATTTTAAGTTTGTGGAGCTAAAATAACCAGGGAAAGCTCAAAGATCTGCGATTTAGGGAGTTCCTTGGACAAAAAACCGAGGAAACGCCAGAAAATTTGGTAAAATTGGGCTTTTTGGAAACTGAAACAAGTCAGAGGAACTTCTGGAAATCCGGTAAATGTTTAGACGCTGAAAGGAAGCTAGAAAATATCGAGGAGGGGGTGTATCGGTCAAAAATCCATGAAAAACGTTAAGAAATTTTTGTCACCTAAATTTTCACTTTTCGAGCAACCTTAAAATAGCCAAAATAACGAGGAAATCAACTTATTTCAAGAAAAAAGGAAATTTCTCCTTCGAAAACCTTTAGAAAATAAAGTGTTTTCAACGTTGAAAAACCAAGAATCCCAAAGATCGCCAGAAATTGGGAAAAAATGAAGAATTCTTTGTCAAAAACGAAGAAAATGCCAAGGAACCGAAATTCATAATGATCTGGTAAATAGAGAGGTTTTTGTACAAAAAAGTTAAGCAAAGAAGAAAACCTGGCAAGAGAGGAAAGAGCTCAGATTCACCTTCCCTACGCCCGGGCCCATTTACCTGCAAATCTTTCGGATTACGACGAAACTTCTTTATATGTATATATTTTCGGAAAAAGCTCCTCAAAACCTACAAAATGACAACCGGTTTTTTTAAAAATATGTTTTAGTCAAAAAGTAAGTTTTCCGTTCTCCGACGGAAATTTTTTTTCGGAAAAACTACTCCCTAAGCCGCGTAGACATTCCCAAAATATCAATAATGAGCTTTTAAAAACAATTTTCCGATGATTTTTACTGCTCATTTGTAGGAAACTACTTTCAGGCGTCTTCCCTCTCAGTCTATCATAAGCCTAAAAGAGTTTCTCGCAGGAAAGAGCGAGGAAATCGCCTTAAATCAAAGAATCAATTCGTCAAAAAAGGGATAATTCCCGAAAATTCGGTAAAAAGTGGTAGGAAAACTCCAGAAAATATGAGAATTATGGGTTTTTGAGACTTAAAAAATGAAGAGAACACAGGAAAAATTTTTTAAAGAGGTTTCTCCGTCAAAAAATTATGAGAGGTCCCGAAAGTGGGTCTTTCTTTTTCCTTTTACTGAAAAAAATGTAGAAAATAAGCGATTGGGGGTCTAAATTTGAGGATGTCAAAATAAGGGAATAATTCATCCATTTCTTTAATTCGTTCAGTATAAAGAAGCGTCCGCCATCAACTTTGACGAATCGGTTTTCACGAGTTGGCCGACAAGTTGTTGATGACAACTATGAACGAGTGGGGAAGTGAAGGGAAATTTGGACGGCCGCACCTGCTCGGACAAAGAACCGCCGTAGATCATGGAAGAACCGAGGCGATACGGGCAACTTCTTCTATTAATGAAAAAAAAAAAATTCCCCACCCGCGTATTAATTATATTCGATGTGCCGTGAAAACGCGGACGCACTATCCCGGACGCATTTAGTATGAAAGATCGTCCTTTTCTCTCTCTCTCCTCTTTAATTGTGTCTAGTAAAAGCGGATCTTACAATTGCTCGGAGATGCCAAAGGGGTTTTAAATTAGACTTGGAACAAAACCAAACGATATTTAAAATTGTTCCCTCCCCATTTCCATTCTAATCTTATCAGACTCGAGTAAATTAAAACGTCGTAAATCACATAAATACTAAACTAAATCTAAAATAAGCCGGACTACAAGCCAATTTCATGTCCAATGTTCACTCTCAAAACTGAATTAATACAGGGTGTTCCAACTATTAGGTGTACAAAATGAAACTCGGAAATTAATTTTAGCCGAGTTTCATTTTGTACACCTAGTTCATTTTTTCAAAATTTTGAACATTTAGGCGTTAAAGTCCATCAAAAGTTGACCTTCTCCGTGTAAGAAGGTTATTGAAGTATAACCATTAAGAAGGTTAATTTTTAAGCTTGTAAATCGTAAACCGTTACAGATATTGAAAAAATGTACTAAATAAAATCAGTTGGAAATTCAATTTTCTTTAATTTTTATTCTATTCATTTTTTCTCTAGGACGCACAGTTTTCAAGATAAATTTATTTTTTAAATCAAAGCATTTAGCCCTACAAAAAAAAAAGTTGAATGTCAACCCCCCTTGTTTTTTGATGAAGAATTTATTGCAATAAACGAATTTTGATTTCGGTGTACAGGGTGTCTGAGACGAGTTTTTTGTAGGACTAAATGGTTTGCCGTAAAGTTGCTGGTATCCAGCTCTAGTTGGCACACCCTGTATAACTAAGGTGCCACTTTTGGCGGGACATTCCCGTTGTCCCAGAGGGACGCAAAAGGTCTCTTTTAGGGAAAAATCGAGTGAAAAATAAAATGGGCTCCCTATTTTAGCGCTTTTTAAATGAACTTTTTTTTTTAGGTTTTTTAAAATTTCTTAACGTGAAATACCCACGATAGGCGGTTTTGTCGAATGGCCTTTCCATTATTACTTGAGTGCTGAAAGTAGTTTTTTGCTACGTTCTAAATAGCTTGACAAGTTAAAAAAAACACATAATTAACGATTTACTCGGCTAATTTGCATATTTAAAATAATTTACCCTTAGTGTACTTTATATGCAAGAATTGGCTTGTTTTTTTGAATTCTGCAAAAAGTTTACCAGAGCAACCGGTTTCTTGACGTGAGGGGAGATACTGAAATTTTTACAGCCGCATATCGTTTTAAAAGGCGTCAGGTTCACCCACGCGCGTCCAAGTCTCCCCGACCACTTTCTGCTTATGGGTCAATTTATACAGATTGTCAATACCTACAACAATTTTTTGGTGTGGAAAATGAGGATTAGAGGGAATTTAAAAAGATTGAACTTGGTTTTTTGCTCCCCGCCCTCCCGCAATCAAATCGAAAATTGTCTACCGAAAATACTCCACCACCTGCTTACAGCAGTGGCGACGTCACCCAATCTTTCTCATTATCTTCCCTTATTAGTTATTACCATTTGAGCGGGGTGAGTCAAAGATTTTAGGTGTACAAAATGAAACTCAGCGACAGGGTAAATTTGAATTTTGTAGATTTTAGCCGAGTTTCATTTTGTACACCTAGTAGTTCATTTTTTCAAAATTTTGAACATTTTAGGCGTTAAAGTCCATCAAAAGTTGACCTTCTCCGTGTAAGAAGGTTATTGAAGTATAACCATTAAGAAGGTTAATTTTTAAAGGCTTGTAAATCGTAAACCGTTACAGATATTGAAAAAATGCACTAAATAAAATCTGTTGGAAATTTAATTCTCTTTAATTTTTATTATTCATTTTTTCTCTAGGACGCACTGTTTTCAAGATAAATTTATTTAAAAAAAATTATTTTCCGAAAATGGTGCATCCTAGAAAAAAATAATTAAGTGCAAATTTATAGAGAATTAAATTTCCTACAATTTTTATTTATTAGGTGTACAAAATGAAACTCAGCCACAGGGTAAATTTGAATTTTGTTGATTTTAGCCGAGTTTCATTTTGTACACCTAATAGAACTGGCGTTCACTCACCCTTTTCAAATGGCAAAACTTACGCCCCGAATCTCTGTATCTACGATTCTCCCGTTAGCAAAGCAAAAGAATGAATCACAAATTGGTCTTCGGCTTTCGAAATAGCCAATCTTGAATAATTTTTTTCTAATTAGTCGATGTTAACGGTGTTCTTTAAATCACACGGTTGCCTGATGCGGTTAAAAGGCCAAAGGTTAGAATTAAGAGGTAAAGGATCTCGAAGAGGAAAAAAAAAGTTCTCAATTAGGAAAGACAATTAAGATATATAATAGAAACGAGGCCATAAAAGGACTGCCCGAGGCGGAACCCGTCTGACAGGACGTAATCCCATTTGATGGAATAAAAACAAAGTCTTGTCCCGGTGGTGTATTAAAAAAAGGTTCGAACCGTGCCGGGCTTCGGGGTTCAATAACAGGTTTTCCGGCGCGGCTCGGAGAGCTCCCTGTCAACGGGGCGGCCCCTCCGCCTGCGGTGAAAGTTTTTCCCTCCCGGACTCGAGAAAATAAGTCCTCACGATTCTCTCTACGGATAAAGACCTCGGCTTGGAATTTTTGGGCGGCCATTTTATCCTCCTGTCGATTAAAAATCGATTTTTAAAATCGCTCTTCTTTCTCCTTCAAGCTGACCAGGTTCCCCAACTTTATTTTCTCCGTTGTAAATTTCTTTGGCTACCTGAACGCTCATATTTTCGTCCCGTTTGTTCAAGACGAATATCTTATTTAAGCTACAAATGAAGATGACGTTTTAAAAAACGTTTGAACGGTGACAGAGCGTTTTTGGAGCTCAACGGTTTATAGAATCATCCCGGTATGAGCTGTCTCATCGTAGGTGTTTCATCAGTTATGATATGATAATTTTAAGTCTGTTTAAACTATCATTTTTCACTGAACACAAGAACGACTGATGAACCGCGTCCATCTTCGCTTTTCCTCGGCGATCTCTTGCTGCTCTTTTCCGTCAGTCATTGGTGAGAAAAGAGTCGATGCTCAAGTGTCGTCGACGTTGTAAAGTCTGGTGTCTTCCTAGCTTCTGGATTCGGTGCTACAATTATCCCATTGTTGGAGACTTGTTTTTAATTACTCCAATCCCTCGACCGTTAATTGTCCTTAAGACTTCTTACGAACATCCTTTTTCCAGCCTCCTTACATCGGTTCTATTATTTTAATATATTATTTTTTTAAGACAAAGAAATTCCCACGGCGTTTACAAGGACATTAACCCTGTCCCAGATTAATTGGAATTTAAGAAATTTTTTAAGCATCCCTATTTAAAATTCTTGTCCGCTTTTAAAGATCAAACATTTTTTTTACATGAAATTTTTTGGGGCATCATCTATTACAAAATGTTGAAATGAGCGGTGAAAAAATTTATGGCCGGATGTAATTACGTAGGACACGTGGTTTGCCACAGAGGAGGCTTTTCCTAGCTTGTGATCAGCAGCAAAGCTTCGGCCTTTTATTATTAGGTGTACAAAATGAAACTCGGCTAAAATCTACAAAATTCAAATTTACCCTGGCTGAGTTTCATTTTGTACACCTAATAAATAAAACTTGTAGGAAATTTAATTCTCTATAAATTTGCACTTAATTATTTTTTTCTAGGATGCACCATTTTCGGAAAATAATTTTTTTTAAATAAATTTATCTTGAAAACAGTGCGTCCTAGAGAAAAAATGAATAGAATAAAAATTAAAGAGAATTAAATTTCCAACAGATTTTATTTAGTGCATTTTTTCAATATCTGTAACGGTTTACGATTTACAAGCCTTTAAAAATTAACCTTCTTAATGGTTATACTTCAATAACCTTCTTACACGCGAAGGTCAACTTTTGATGGACTTTAACGCCTAAAATGTTTAAAATTTTGAAAAAATGAACTACTAGGTGTACAAAATGAAACTCGGCTAAAATCTACAAAATTCAAATTACCCTGAGTTTCATTTTGTACACCTAATAAATAAAACTTGTAGGAAATTTAATTCTCTATTTTGCGCTTAATTATTTTTTTCTAGGATGCACCATTTTCGGAAAATAATTTTTTTTAAATAAATTTATCTTGAAAACAGTGCGTCCTAGAGAAAAATGAATAGAATAAAATTAAAGAGAAAAATTTCCAACCGATTTTATTTAGTGCATTTTTTCAATATCTGTAACGGTTTACGATTTACAAGCCTTTAAAAATTAACCTTCTTAATGGTTATACTTCAATAACCTTCTTACACGGAGAAGGTCAACTTTTGATGGACTTTAACGCCTAAAATGTTCAAAATTTTGAAAAAATGAACTACTAGGTGTACAAACTCGGCTAAAATCTACAAAATTCAAATTTACCTGTGGCTGAGTTCATTTTGTACACCTAATAGCTTGAGTCTTCCAAGACATCTTCCCTTCCTGCTACAATGTCTGGTTTTAAATTGATAAGTTTATGAAAGTCAATTCAAGATTGCTATGTTTCTTATGATAATTTTAGTGCCTCATAGGATATGGATAAAATGAAATCCCCTTTTTCTAATTTGAATGTTAAGGTAATTTAGCTGAACCACGTTTGAAAAAGTTCAAAACGACACCTGTTTGATTTCCATTTATAGAAGACGGAGGCGTATATTACTAAAACATGCAAATAAACCCAAAAGGGGGCTTCCAGTATATTCCGTTTAAATTTTAACATAGGAATTGGCTCGAATTCATGAATCAGAAAAAAAGTGAAAAAGGTTTGAGGTTGACGGTGGCGGAGATTGAATTACGTGGTGAAGTATTTTTTGTCGGCTTTTTCGTTTATTGTCGGGAAGAGTTACCACAGAGGTATCGTTTACAAATTGTCCAGTTTGAGACTTCCTTAAAAACGTGGAAATACGTCAGGTGAAGTAAAAAGATCTTGTGTAACATAATTGGGCCCTCCGAGGGAGTTACAAGAGAGGGGAATCTCGGGGGTAATCACCGCCGCGACTCGGGCAGGGGGAGCAATTAGCTCGGCAGACGGACAACCGGACGGAATTCTTCGCAAAAACCGTAGAGGAGCACCGGCATTGTTCTCTATATGGTAGACAAAGGGAGCCTCTCCGCGTCCCCGAGCGAAAATAGAGTCATAAAAAAGTCTGGAGCAACTACTTGCCTTCCAAGTTACCAGTTGAAGAAGCGAAGGGGTCACGATTGACCGGTCTGGCGGGGGGATGAAAGCCTCAAAAGCGCTCCTGTACTGTCCTACACTTGCTTCTCTCTTAATTGCTCACCTTCCCACATCGAGAAAACCTTTCAACTTCAATTGAACGCTCAGGATTTTCTATCGTCCAATCACTTCATTATTGATCTTCTCAAAACCTGTTTTCCTCCACAATTTTCAGTGTTGCCAATCGCTCGTTGCCAACAAACTAGAAATTTTAATAAAGAACGGAACTCCACCGCATTCTTCGATTGTGTACACCAAGTTACCAAGAAGAATGAGTTACACGGTTATTTTAGCGTGGCCGATTCAAGGTCGTTTACGTTCCCCTCTGGATTTCTCTCCCTCGGCCCGCGACCCCCGGCATTGTCCACGCCGTGATAAATTCTCCCGTAATGAATATGTAGGATTTTCATTGTGGTTAAAGAACGTCGTAAATTAATACGCCATAGACGACGACCCAATCGTATACTCGCTTTTTAATTACTCAAGAAAACAATGGGTGACAAAGAAGACGTTTTTCTTGGAAAGGACATTTTGAAAAAGGTTTTTTGGGTTGACAAAAGGTTGCCAAGTGTGAGAAGTTGTATACCTGATGCTAATAAATAACCGAGCCCAATAACGGTAGAACCTTCAACCCTGTCAGTTGTTACTCCACTCCACTTTCTGTTCATTACAAGCATGCTTCTCTATTCACCATGATTCTTCATAACAAGTAAAAATATCATCGAAAATCATTCCATCATCTAATTTTTTTTCTTTTTTCTGTTTTAGGTAAGTGTTTCTTTTATGATGAGCAGTACGTAAGTTCTTTTAGTAATCTTAGTTCAGTGAAAACCTTTTTTGGGTGGAGAAACGTTTTTAAATGTTCTTTTTTTCGGTGAATAGGAATCGAAGATGTTTCTTCGGTATTGAAAAGAAGTATCCGCTAGTTTGGAACGTGCCGTGCTACCGTTCCAAATCGATTGTCCTCATCGTCAGATTTTCTTTTATTCCATCCGCATTATACGCTTTTATGTTCATGACATATAAAGTCTCCCACGGTCCGGTTTGACGCTCTTGATTTTTGGGGGATCGAAACCCGTGCGTCGGCCATTGCCTCGCCACAGACAATGACGATAATTGCTATCTCGGTTGAGCCTCGAGCGCAACACGATCCTCCCCACCCGAAAATAAAAGGAACTTTCTCGAAATCCTTCATCACGCTAATTTTCAATATCGCCTTTTAAAATCCTCTAGACGATGGGTTCCTCATTAGGTTTACTTCTTTTTGCCTTCCCATCCTAATTGCCCTTTACAAACGTGGTATTTTTCAAAACGTACACATTCAATTATCATTAAAACGTTTTCTTAATCGTCTTTAATACTCCTGGCCGTAAAATTCTAATGACAAACCGTTCCATACTGGAAGGAAATATGGATGAACCGATATATCGGAAGGAAAATATCGGATGAACCGATATATCGGAAGGAAAATATCGGATGAACCGATATCGGAAGGAAAATATCGGATGAACCGATAATCGGAAGGAAAATATCGGATGAACCGATATATCGGAAGGAAAATGTCGGATGAACCGATATTCGGAAGGAAAATATCGGATGAACCGATATCGGAAGGAAAATATCGGATGAACCGATATATCGGAAGGAAAACATCGGATGAACCGATTTATCGGAACGAAAATATCGAATGAACCGATATATCGAAGGAAAATAGCGGATGAACCGATATATCGGAAGGGAAATATCGGATGAACCGATATATCGGAAGGAAATATCGGATAAACCGATATATCGGAAGGAAAATATCGGATGAACCGATATATCGAAGGAGAATATCGCGATAATTCCGAAATATCGTGATATATCGCGATGTATCGCATCGGATGTTAACAGTTATCCGTGTGTTGCCCCACTTTTCTTTCGGATTCATATCGTAAAAATATCGCGATATATCGGTAAGGAATATCGTATCGGATAAAATATTGGAAGGAAAATATCGATATTCCGATATTGGAAGTATCGCAACAACCCTATTCACTCTGGAAAAAGAGATCACCCAACTCACTGCGAACCCGTATACGACTCACAAAACGGGAATGGTTTTCTCGGAGAGGCTTTATAACCCAGTTTCAGGGAGTCGTTCCGACTCAATTAGTTCACAATGTTCTCACTAGAGCAAAGTCATGAACATGGTTCTTCTGATTAACTATAACAGCACATAGAAATAACCTATCCCCAAAACGTTCCCGCCAATTTTCACTTTCACAATACTTCCAAAAAGTACGGAATTAATTTCCTTCTTCGATTTTAGCCAATCTGTTAAGAAACAAGTTGATTTCCGAACACTAAACTAAACGAGATAACAAAATAACCTTCGTAAAATATAAACTTTCGTTTAATCGGAGTCGGGAAGTGAGTCGTTCACGTATACGACTCAGCTGAGTCGGATCGTAAAACGATTCCAACTCGAGCTTGGGAGAGTCGGATACGAGATGGGCAAATTCCCTGAAACTCTCTATTAATGGGGTGAGAACAGTTCCAATAGTGGTGAGGGCTCGCAGTCCCTTTGACTCGTGCAAATCATCGAGGCACGAGCTGACTAAACGATGGCTCTTGGCCAAGTTACCCTTTTTGTAACTTTCGTCTCTGGCTTGCGTATATCACGCGCCTTGCAAACCTTCATAATCAATAAAATTTTCTCGGTTTCTCCATAAATAATAAATAAACGAGTTTGCGATTTTGATTCGGATTGAACATAAGAAATGTGGAAGGGTCGACAAACTTGTTTCCGCTGTCCAGCCCATAAATTTATGACTAAAAAGACAATAATTTTGTATCGCTCCGACCCCCTCGAAACTCAGCATGTTAATGAGAAGCCCTACGGGACCCGTCCAGGGAAAGAAGTAAAAAAAAAACTCCCGTGGATTGTTTTCATGGGGCTCATTTGATTTACAACTCTGATCATTTCGTGAGTTCTTTATGGGGATAGAGATGTTAGTGACCCAACCCTCTAGCTTTAATTGGAAAGGCAATAAATTTATGTTTTAGATATACAACTACACCGTACAAGATATCCTTTTAACGTATTTATTAACTTGAAATTCAACACCGCCCTTTCACTTTTTACTATTCAAATATGAAGAATCAATATTAATATGTAAATCGACCAATTTAAATATTGAAACCCCAGTTTTTCCCATCAATTAATTCGGACAAAAGGAAGAAGAAAAAATGACAAAAGGGAGAGCAATCTGAAGCATTTAGCTAGATTGACCTAAGGGGCCTTACTAATCACGTCTAACAAGCAGAAATTTCAACTGAGCTCAATTAACATTGTTTTTTGTCCAACTAACCAATTAAAAAATAAAGGAGAATGGAGAAGAAAAAAAAGTTAATATGCGTGAGAAGAGGTCAAAAAAAGGACCCCTCCGCGATTTTAAGTTTAGAACGTTGGCTAAACTGGTTGAAAAAAGAGCCAAATTCTTCTGCTTTCAAATACAAAATGCATTATTTGAATATTTTCGACTCCTGTATCCACCATGAAAAGGTCGAACAAAAGAGGAAAAAAAGAAGTCCAGAGACAAAAACGAAGCTCATTTGAATCGAAAGAAAGGGTGCAATGAGGAGGCGAACATTAGCTCGAACAAAGCGTATGATTAGTCCTCGGTTTACATACAGTGGCAAAAAAGGGACTCGGAGAAGGGGATATCCAGTGTTACTCCTTTCGACTAACAAACTCTCCACGTCTTTATTCAAAGAACAAGAGACCCAGTAAAGAGTCAACCATGCCTGAATATTGAGCGAGAGGAGACAAGACAATGGGCATGTTTTTAAACCACAAGACCAGATGTAAATAATGTATCCGAGCTACCTTATCAGACTTGACATAAACCTTCCTTTTTTAATGTTATTTAAATCGTTAAATTCCACTCTATTAGACTCTCTGTTTACTTCATCCTAGTCCGCCCTTGCTCCAACTTTATGTCTACGATACCTTTCAATTTATGGGAAACAGTTTTGAAAATAGAGGGAACGAGGGCTCACAATCCCTTCGACTCGCGTACAGATCATTCAGTAATGTGCGACCCACGAGCTGCATTAGTAAGTACTGCGCAATTAGGTCCAACTTTATAATTTTGCAAGCGCCAAAATGGGGGGTATTGTTAGGGGAGTGGGGGGGGGAAGAGGGCTCGCAATCCCATCAGATCTCTCAGTAATGTGCGAGCCACGGGCTACATTAGTAGGTACTTCGCAATTAGGCAATTTCTGCAAGCGCCAAAATGGGGAGTATTGTTAGTGGGGGGGGGGGAGAGGGCTCGCAATCCCATTGACTCGTGTACAGATCTCTCAGTAATGTGCGAGCCACGAGCTACATTAGTAGGTACTTCGCAATTAGGCAATTTCTGCAAGCGCCAAAATGGGGGGATTAGGGCTCGCAATGTCTTTGCCTCATGCACAAAAGATCCTTCCGCGCCGTGTAAACAAGATTTTTGCTTCCCTCCCACATGACCTCCATTCTTTTCGGTCAAGAACTTCGAATTCGGTAAATTCAATCTTCAATTTTCGCCTCCTTCAATTTCAAACGACTTAATCAAGATTAATGGCATCCTTTTCTAACTCGTTAGTTTTTATCCGGAATTTTTTTTACAGTCACACGCTTGTAAATATAAATATGCGACTTTTTAATGTGCGAGGAAGAAAATTGCAGTATAAAAAAAATCAAGGAATAAAGAAATAAAAAAAGAAACAAGTAAGAGACTGCGTGAATGTAGAGGAGGGACTGTGATTGGGTTGTTTGAGTTGATAATTCCATCTCGGCTCCTCTCCCTCCCTCGAAAACGGGTCCCTCGTTCCTCTTGGGTGGCCAGTTCTTCTCAGTCGCTCGTACAGACTCCTTGTTTTCCTGTGCTGTGCCTTTTTTCTCTTTTCAAAAATTGTATTCTTTACTTTTCTATATCATTTTTGTGATATTCGGTGGTGAGAAATCGTAAATGGATTTTTTTGGTTTTCATGCGTGGATATTCGAGGAGGTTGCTGGCCGGATTACGATGGGAGCCGGGTCAGAGAATGTAATTTTGGCTTCCATCTACTAATTTAATCTTATTTTAAAGTAAGTTCTACCTCAAAAATTCACTTATTAGCCATATTTTTACTCACTCACAAGATTTTATTCACTAACTAATTAATTAGACAACAAAAAGAAGCATTTACAAACACAATTTATTCCTAAAAACAAAAATTTTACTTATCCCTATTCGATTTCTTCGTCGCATTCTTCCTCTTGAAAGGAGTCCGAAGAATGTAATGACATTTTTACAAGATGTTAAGGTTATTCATCTGTGGTTAGGAAGATTGGTGGCTAAATTCTATTTTTCCAACAAATCAAATGATACTTAAATGAAGCTTTTAAATTGTTGACATTTTATTAGAATTTATTGCCTAATTAGGGATCTCCTTTCATTTCTTCCTTTCATAATTTTATTGTTTTTAGCCTTTCTAATTATTTCTGTAATGTTTTGATCAGAAAACTAGTTTTTGGGAAAACACAGACATTAAAGCCTTTAAAGTCCCTTTTTCTACGAAATAACAGCATTGTAAGCCCCTTTTTCTACGAGATAATGGTATTTACAGCCTTTAAAGTCCCTTTTTCTACGAGATAACAGCGTTTTTAAGAGATTGCTTGTCTGATGCTTAGAAAAGTTTCGCACGAAGCTAAAAAATTTCAAATAATACGAGAACGGGCCTGGTAGAATTATTTGTTCTGTAGCTCATCCTCAAATGTACGAAAAAATCAATTTTTCTGCCTAATCAAAATCTTCTACATTCTTCGTCCTTTTAAGACTTTTTTCTTCTTTTAAGCCATTTTTTGTATAAAGGGGTGATCCAAAAACCTTATTTTCCCCTTTAATTTATTCTGATTGTAATACCCTCAATGTCTAGTTTTTGGGGAAAAACACAGCCATTAAAGCCTTTTAAGTCCCTTTTTCTACGAGATAACAGCGTTTTCAACCCTTAAGTGCCCGTTTTCTACGAAATAACAGCATTGTAAGCCCCTTTTTCTGCGAGATAATGGTATTTACACCCTTTAAAGTCCCTTTTTCTACGAGATAACAGCGTTTTTAACCCTAAGTGCCCGTTTTCTACGAAATAACAGCATTGCAAGCCCCTTTTTCTACGAGATAATGGTATTTACAGCCTTTAATGTCCCTTTTTCTACGAGATAACAGCGTTTTCAAACCTTAAGTGCCCGTTTTCTACGAAATAACAGCCTTGTAAGCCCCTTTTTCTACGAGATAATGTTATTTACACCCTTTAAAGTCCCTTTTTCTACGAGATAACAGCGTTTTCAACCCTTAAGTGCCCGTTTTCTACGAAGTAACAGCCTTGTAAGCCCCTTTTTCTACGAGATAATGGTATTTACAGCCTTTAATGTCCCTTTTCTACGAGATAACAGCGTTTTCAAACCTTAAGTGCCCGTTTTCTACGAAATAACAGCCTTGTAAGCCCCTTTTTCTACGAGATAATGGTATTTACAGCCTTTCAAGTCCCTTTTTCCCAATCAATTTTTATTTAATAGGAGTTTTGGCCTTTAAATTTTGGGTCTTTCAGAGAGTTTTTCACTATGATTTGGGAGAGCAGAAAAAATTACGATAATTTTGGTCTCTAATTTCGTTCTATTTCAAACCCGCTGCTTCTAAAATTAACTCAAGTTCTCCCCTCTCATAATTTTTCAGAGCTGATAAATCGGAGTGAAAGCTTCAACCAAAAAATTAATTATCTCGTAATGACTCGTTTTAATTGCGGTCTCCCCCCCGTTTTTTTATGACAGTAATTTTGGGCAAAATGCTACCGGCGGACCTATAATTATGTGCGAAACGTAATTTTTCCCGGGTTCAATTCCAAATTTATTGGTATCATCTGAGAAGAAAAAATTCATTTAAAATATTTCTTTTGAGTTAATTAGGATTGAAGAAAACGCCAACTTTTGTAATTTATAAGACACCCTGTATATAATTTAAGCCATAAAATTGATTTATAAACAGAAAAAAAAATTCTAAATCATCAATTAGCTTAAATCATCGAGCACGATAAAAACATCAAGGGAGGGAAAATTACAGAGGCTCTTATTAATAACCCGAGGGGGCCTCTTATCTTCCGTCGGTTTTTAATCACTTACTTAAAACCCGCCCGGGCAACTCGTCAAATCAACAATCTTGCACATATGTCGAGCACAACACAAAATATTTTTAAAAAAACCGGTTTACAGATTAGCCCGACTAGAAAAATGAAAGGTCTCAAAAATGCCAACAGTTCGTGTGAAAAGAAAAAAAAATCTATATTTCTTAAGATGAAATTGACAAAATATATATTAATTTGTTACGGTCCTCACCTTTCACAGATGGGACTTTTCAGAAAAGCCATTTCTAACTTAATTTTTCATAACTCAACTGTGCCTCGAGCCTTTTGGATCGTACATTTCGTTTCCTTTGAATATTTGCGGTTAATTTTAAGTTTTCTATGCTATTTTACAAGGAGAAATGTTTTTTTTTATTTAACTTGACTCTTCACCTTTTTTCCCACCACAAGATTTTAGTTTTTACGACAAGATTATGATTATGACATTTACTCCATTCTAAGCCTTCTGAGATAACTACATTAAAGGCAACGTTGGGCTTAATATTTTCATGCATTTTTTAATTATTTCAAAAAGGATAAATGGGGTATTTTGGTCACAAAAAAACCCCTGAAGATGCCTCTTTATATGAAGAGGCATAAAATTGGACACATACATTGCAGATAAATTGCAGTATTGGTCAAATATTGACATAAATTGCAGATAAAAACCGAAAGGTTTTCGAGAAAAACGGGTTTATCCTATTTTTTTTTAACTTCTTAAAGAAGTTATTGTTTTACCCTCGACGTCGGGTTTTTGGGAAGGGTCTTCCAGACCCCGGAGGGTCAATTCGAATATTGATCTTTACCGATCTCAACTTTGTCTGTGGTGCCGGCCGGCCGTGGCATTTTTCCGGAAGACATTACGATCACAGTTTTCAACCCATTTTCACTCCAACTTCCTGAATGGTTGAACTAGAAATTAACGTGGGTGATTTTTGAATTTCGAAAAAATGGCGGAAATATGTCTGTTTAAAATTTTTAAAAATTCGCTGCGGCCGAACCGTTAGTCCGATTTTCACCAATTACTCCTCCTTATATTTTTTAAGAATTTTTAGTGTAAAATCTTCATTTCAGTAGGGAGAAATTTAATACTTCCACCCCTTGGACCTCTCTTGGGTTTATTTCTACCTTGATACTTCAAAAATTTTTCGAAAAAAAAAAAAGAACTTAAAAATTTTCGGAAAAAAAAAGCAAATTTAAAAAAGAAAAGTTATTTAAAAAGACACTTTCCATCGATGCACATCTTACTCTGATCTGACTTTTGTCAACGAGAGATTCAAACGCAGCGAATTAACTTGACAAATTGGAAGTGTCTTCCATAGGTATATTAAACGTAATTTGCTTCATATTTGGGTCTACTTTACTCTTCGCTTTTACATAATATAAGTTCACTACGGTTATTTTCTTCGGTGTTGTTCTTGTTATTGAGGGAAATACTATGTCCAAAAACTGCCAGAAAAAAGCGTGATTGCTTGCTAGTCTTTCAAAGTCCCCCACCGACCGTGGTGGCCAGGTGCTTGAAAGCTCCCCGCGCACTTGTATTAAATCCTGCTGGATATTGTGCTCTGGGGATCATTCTAGACTAGTTGTCTTCCAGAAGTTAGCAGTGCTTTGCCCTTAAGAATGCTTTCAAAATTACCAAAATGCTTTCTCAAAAGGCCGAATCGGATTTTTTCGGGTCTAAGTGCCCCACTATGCTTATTTTTGAGCATTTTGTCCTTATCGAGTGAAAAAAACTTTTGGAATTGTGAGCACAGCGCCGGCTTTTAAGTTTATTTATAAAAGTGAAGATGTTTGGAGTACACGATGATGGTTTATTTTACGTGGAAATTAAATCCGTTTTTTTCCTTCTTCTTCTCCTTTTTTTTGGGTCCGTCCGGAAGATTAAAGTTGTGTACTTAGCGGGTAGGCGTATGGTATGTGGAGGCATATGGTAAGGTTGACAGGGGCACCGCAGGTAGAAGAAGCGAGGAAACGCATTGTGCCTCTTTCTTTCTTTCCCAACCAAGGCCAACTTAAGCCCCCCCCCCCCCGATCTCATTCATTACAGTGGCGTTAGAGAGAAGAAAGGTGGCTAACAGTACCTGATGATCCTACCCGGGGAATCGTAATAATCCCCCCCCCAATACTTTCTAATGGCTGAACAAAAAAAAAAAATCTGAAGGGAAACATAATAACTTCATCTATAAAGAATTAACTTATATAGATGGAATCAGGCATGAAAATCAATTAACTTTATTATGGTAACATTTTGACCAGTCCTTCATTAACATCTTTCTAATTTATTCATAACATAGACATTAACTAATAGAAAATTAGATATCATTAATTATTTTTAAATGTTTTCATTATAAAAATCCATTTTATAAAAAGCAATGCACAAAAAAGTACCTACTTTTTGAAGTTTGAAGAGCATTTAACGAAAGATTTCTTAAAGAGAAGGAATTAGGAAGGAGAAGTATCACGGAGGGAGAAGTTTGAAGGAGGAGATGTATAATTTCAAGTGTTTTCTCTTCAGAAAAATTTCTAAGCTGGAAATAATGGGCTATTTGCCCAAGGGATGTCCCTCGCGCCAAGGGTGGAAGTATTAGGTGTACAAAATGAAACTCGGCCACAGGGTAAATTTGGCGGTACATTTTTGGCGTTAAAGTCCATCAAAAGTTGACCTTCTCCGTGTAAGAAGGTTATTGAAGTATAACCATTAAGAAGGTTAATTTTTAAAGGCTTGTAAATCGTAAACCGTTACAGATATTGAAAAAATGCACTAAATAAAATCTGTTGGAAATTCAATTCTCTTTAATTTTTATTCTATTAATTTTTTCTCTTGGACAAAAATCACCCACGTTCTTGTTCAATTATTCAGGAAGTTTTTGCGAAAATGGGTTGAAAACTGGCTGTAAAGTGTTCCGGAAAAATGCTACGGCCACAGACACCACAGACAAAGTTGAAATCGGCATAGAATTCGAATTGACCCTACGGGGTCTGAAAGACCCTTCTCGAAAAACCCGATGTGGAGGGTAAAACAATAACTTCTTTAAGGAAGTTGAAAATATAAATATCTTGAGAACTAATAATCTCACAAAGCTTTTTTTTGTGTGTTTGACAGTGTGTCTATTCTTAAGGATCTAAAGACGCATCTTCAAAGAATTTTTTTCCGACCTGAAGATTACAAGAATTTAAGGTCTGAAACGTTAGAGAGCTCAGAAAAAAATAGTTCTTCAGAGATGAAATTAATGAAGACTTTTAAAAAAGGCTAATTTTTATCAATCAAATTTTTTTCGACCTTTAGAAGTAATAGAACAATTTTTATTGGATTTTCACGTTGCAAGTGCAAATTATTGCCTTTTGACCCAGAATCTTTAAAGGTTAAGAATTCAATGTATTCTGTAAAAAAAAATTTTTTTATCTGAAATTCTACTGTCATTTTTAAACTCAATACATGATATTACGGCCTGAGCTTCTTTCAACATAAAATGGATTTTTGGGACATTCTTTTTTATGCAAAAAACCGGTTGAATATTCGTTTCTGAATAAAATTTTTATTAAATTCGAAAATGACGATAAATATACTCTTTCGAAATTCGATTGGCTTCTTTTTGCGAATAAATCCTTAAGAAATGGGTTCATATTTTTCAGAATTTTAAACCTATCTATAGTATACGATCTTCAACATTCAAAAAGAAATTGTGACACCCTCAACGTTTTTTCGGAGGATTTCTTCCAGACCTATTATAAGAAAAAAAGACTGGCGATCTTGGTGACCATTGGTATCCATTGGTGGATACCTAGACTAATATTCTACTCAATGCTGCCAACTTAATGTCATTAAAGTTCCCAGGTCAAGCAAGTGCAGACTTCATGTTCATCGATGTCTATTCCTGGTTAGGAATTCATTGTGATTATAGGATTTTAAAAGGTTTTATGGTTTTGCTATCTCGAGAAATTAATGATGTTTTAAGTCTATGTTTAATTAATAATTAGTTTAGTATTTAGTTGGTGCTTTAAAGTTGTGAGTACAAGGTAATAACGAATGAAGGCGGCTTTAAACTAATCGACATTCCACCGAAGCGAGCTTAAAATCCCATTTCCCAGGTACTTTTCTTCCCTCCTTCGGTCGTTTTTCTTCTTTTTAGAAAAAAAAAATATCTTTTTAGAAAAACAACAAAAACCTCTTTTTCTCGAAGGCAATTTCGTGTTCTCGGTAACATTTTAATGGTTTTGGAGCGAAGAGATGGAGGAGAAAAAAGGGAGAGCGAAGATGGTGGCAATGGCCCCATAATGAAGACATCGGGATGGGTCGAGCGTATGCAGGACGGATAGTAGAAGGACCTCGGATACGGCTAGACGTACCCCTCCTTTCACCCACCGCCAAACCCACCATACCTGATTGAGTTATTACCGGTAATTGTCTCGAAGGTAGATAGAAGAGTGAGATCTCCAAAACCCCTCAATTATTATCAAACCCCCTCGTTCAAAATGGAGAGAAAAATATTGCCTTTTCCAAACCTGCTCAGGCATTTCTACATATTAAATACGGCCATATGTCATCTTTTAATCCCAACAAATTTACATACATCCTTTTTTATATATTTTTTTTTCTTCTCCCGCCATATCAAAATTTATTATTCTATAAGAACTGTGACTTTACGTTCTTTTTTTCTTCTTTTCTTGAGGTTTCCGACAGCATTAATATTTTATTATAAAATGAACTCTTATCATTTCTGAAATATCGATTCTTTTAGAATAAACCGTTAAAACCTATGGCTTTATTTAAAAATTTTCTACTTGAAATGTTTGAACTCGTGAAGTTATGACCTGGGGCAGAAAATGACCTATTACGCATTGGAAGGAGGGAAATACTTTTTATATATTTTTATGTAAACCGACCTCAATAGAAAAAAAAAGTACTTGTTAGAAGAGCTTCCTTAAAAAGAAGGAACTATTAGGTGTACAAAATGAAACTCAGCCACAGGGTAAATTTGAATTTTGTAGATTTTAGCCGAGTTTCATTTTGTACACCTAGTAGTTCATTTTTTCAAAATTTTAAACATTTTAGGCGTTAAAGTCCATCAAAAGTTGACCTTCTCCGTGTAAGAAGGTTATTGAAGTACCTATAACCATTAAGAAGGTTAATTTTAAAAGGCTTGTAAATCGTAAACCGTTACAGATATTGAAAAAATGCACTAAATAAAATCTGTCGGAAATTTAATTCTCTTTAATTTTTATTCTATTCATTTTTTCTCTAGGACGCACTGTTTTCATGATAAATTTATTTAAAAAAAAAAAATTATTTTCCGAAAATGATGCATCCTAGAAAAAAATAATTAAGTACAAATTTATAGAAAATTAAATTTCCTACAGTATTTGGAAATGGTGGAAATTTGGTGAAAATTGGACCAACGGTTCGGCTGTATCGAATTTTTTAAAACTAACAGACATATCTCTGCCATTTTTTCAAAATTCAAAAAATTGCCCTCGTTTCTTGTTCACCGACTAAAGAAAAGTTTGAACAATTTTGGTGAAAATGGGTTGAAAACAGTTGCCTTAAAAGATGCCGGAAAAAAATGCTACGGCCGGGCGGAACCACAGACAAAGTTAATATCGCTATAGATCCCTATTGACCCTACGGGGTCTGGAAGACCCTTCCCCGAAAACCCGACGTGAAGACACAATAACTTTTTTAAGGAAGTTCATTCCAAAATTTTCTTCTTCTCTTTTGGGACGTTATTTTCAGGCCTGCCACAGACCTGTACGTAAATTTTTGCCTCTAATTTAACGTAATACTATATTATCTGATGCGGTCAGCGTGTACGGAAATTTTCTCAAAAAGTAACCCAATCACGGCGCTTTGGTTATACCTTCCCTTCGTCATTTTATACAAAGATGTCATTAACTTTTTTTATTATAATTTTTCAATCTCCATATTAAAATAACCTAATTATTAAGATTAAAATGGGTATTCCTTATGCTTATAAAAGGAGGAAAAAAAATTTAAAACTCGCAGTAATAGAGTCATATTTCTGGATAGTTACAATATCGTGACCAACCTTGCGAGACCTCACGACCCCACCGGATTCCGAAGCCTTTTTAAGCTACAAAATGGAAACGAAAAATTTCAATCATCTTCAAAAAACGTTTATTCACTTAAGGCGGATTATAAACTCTGGGACGTTTTGTTTCTGATCTAAAAGATCGCAGCACTATCGTAAATTAGTTTCCTATATTTGAGCACTAAAAATCATCAGATTTTTTTTACAAAAGCGTTCTTGTTATTTTGGGAATATCTACGCGGCTTAGGGAGCAGTTTTTCGAAAATGGAAACTTACTTTTCAAATAAAACATTTATAAAAAAATTTGTTAGTCATTTTGTACGTTTTGTCGAGCTCTTCCCAAAAATACAATACATAAAAAGATCTCTGTAGTCTCTGTCAACCTTTTTTTAGGGTGAAAAAATTTTTTTAGTTTCTTTCAAGTCCGATTTTTAGTTGTTAATTAACGAGGTAATAATAGGAAGAATGACAACTAGGTCTAAATCTTTCGCTTTGAGGGGAAAAGGACATCACCATGTGTTGACTATTTTCGGTTTCACCCCTCGACATATTTCCGGCCACGTCTACTGCTTTTCTCTCTTGGAAATTTTTTTTCTTGGCTCGCGTTCACTTACGGTTAACCCCGGTGATATCTCACTTTTATCGTGTCAACAAGGATTCCATCCGTCAACTATAATAACTTTGAAAAACATAAACCAATCCTTAATCCGCTCTACAAGCTTGTAAAGAAAAAAGAAAAAAACAACCTTTCAGAAATGATGATGGAAGACTCCAATTTATACAAACTAGTTTAGATTAGGCTCAAAATAAACTTCGGAATTACGTATCTAATTTTTTTGTCCGGAAATAATAAATAACTAGGAAACGAATGAAAAAAATTTCTTGATGCTCGTCCTGTTTGGACAAGAAAATGTTGAAAACGGCCACAAGAAAGGCACTAAACAAGATTTACAATCGTGAGGAAACGGGAATGGGATAAATATTCTCCAAACGTCCAGCATCTGTTACGTCTATGAATAGCGACTTCTCAAACAAACGTCTTTTTTTTTTCCTCTTAAATCATGGAAAAATGTTTTTAAAAGACGTAAGTTCCCACGCTTTACGGAGAAAATTCAGTCGAGTGCGAAAAAAGCCATTTATTAGGTGTACAAAATGAAACTCGGCTAAAATCTACAAAATTCAAATTTACCCTGTGGCTGAGTTCATTTTGTACACCTAAAAAATTGTAGGAAATTTAATTCTCTATAAATTTGTACTTAATTATTTTTTTCTAGGATGCACCATTTTCGGAAAATAATTTTTTTTAAAATAAATTTATCTTGAAAACAGTGCGTCCTATAGAAAAAATGAATAGAATAAAAATTAAGAGAATTAAATTTCCAACTGATTTTATTTAGTGCATTTTTTCAATATCTGTAACGGTTTACGATTTACAAGCCTTTAAAAATTAACCTTCTTAATGGTTATACTTCAATAACCTTCTTACACGGAGAGGTCAACTTTTGATGGACTTTAACGCCTAAAATGTTCAAAATTTTGAAAAAATGAACTACTAGGTGTACAAAATGAAACTCGGCTAAAATCTCCAAAATTCAAAACCCTGTGGCTGAGTTTCATTTTACACCTACTTTTTGGTTCCTTGTCTTTCTTTCTTATTTTTCCTTCAAGCTTCCTCAAAGATAAGTTATTGTATTACCCGGTTTTTGGGAGAGTGTCTTTCCATAGAATAGGTTCCATCCTTCTATCTTTGGTTTTCTGTGGAGCAGTGGTGCATTTTTTCCCGAATGCTATTTCCTGTAAAGTGGGTTAAGATTGGGCCAATAGTACGGCCACAGCGCAAGCAAAGCTTTAGACAGCTGTAAAAAAGCTCTTGATATTTTGCTGATATGTGAAAATTTGGTGAAATCCGATGGCAATTGCAATTTTGTGGAGAGTACCAAGTGTGGCAACGTCCAGCCTCATCGGTCAAGTTCTGAGAGACTCCGAAACCGGGCATTCGGTTAGATGTTCCTTATACAGTTGGTCACTGTTTTCATATTTAAATAAACTGAAACTTATTGATTTTGCTAGGCCCCATGACACATAGGTTCTTTTCGCACCTTTTGTCTCTTTGATGTAAAAAAAAAATTCATGGGAACGGAGTATAGGTTACACTAATAATCCGCCTTAAGGGGTCGAGAAAAAAGAAGGGTAATTGTGGGAGGACATTGAATCATGTAGAGCCGAGCGGTGATTACTGGGTAGGGGAACACTTGCTCTGAGGAAGAGCACGAGTACGATTGGCTGATAGAGCAATCAACCACCAATCACGTTTGTGGGTGAATCATAGTGATTCTCTTCCTCTTACTCGCTTAACCCCGTCGATTGGACCACACACGTCTCGCTCTCCGCCACGAGAAAAATGTCTCACGGTGAGCTTTAATCATTTTAGCACCCTGCCAAGTTTTTATGGCTTCCCAACGGCAATAAAAGATCGATTCTCTGGTGATCATTGGGGCAATGAGGAATCCACAAGATGAGAGAAAAGCAAAAGCACCATACACGCTACGAACAATCTTAGATAGGATGTTTGAAATAGAAAGCGATAACTACTTCAAAGCTGATTTCCATCATGTTTTTTCCTAGGCCAGTGAAGGATTTTAGTATTTCTTCTGACTTAAAAGGCACACTCCCGACTATTATAGTCATTTATAGCGCAGTAAAGTTTATAGGAGGGGAAAGGCATAAAGAGCGAAGGCCCCTGTGCTTTATTGCTCACCCGTGTCGGCCTCCCTTTAGTATAATTGACACATCTTGGGTTCCATCCCTTTGAAGTAAAACGTTCTATTGTTTTATGACGGGTTGAGAAACAATTTTTTATCCTTCGCGGTTGTTTATCGTCTTGTGGCCCTTTAGTGTGGGAAAAAGTAAAGTAATTTTTGTGTCTTTTTGTTGCAGACTATCGGCAGGAACAGGAGATCTGAATGTGTTACTTTCGAGAGGAAGACTGGGTCCTCCTCCCCCGCCTGATTACAGCACCTCCCCGTACAGGCTTAACCCATACATGGAACTCTATTCTTCTCTCCAGCACGCTAGCCCGACCCCGCCTCTCCATGGTAAGTCCGAACCTACCAAATTTTGGGCATATTATATTAGGTGTAAAAATGAAACTCGGCTAAAATCTACAAAACAAATTTACCCGGCTGAGTTTCATTTTGTACACCTAATAAATAAAAATTGTAGGAAATTTAATTCTCTATAAATTTGCCCTTAATTATTTTTTTCTAGGATGCACCATTTTCGGAAAATAATTTTTTTTTTAAATAAATTTATCTTAAAACAGTGCGTCCTAGAGAAAAAATGAATAGAATAAAAATTAAAGAGAATTAAATTTCCAACAGATTTATTTAGTGCATTTTTCAATATCTGTAACGGTTTACGATTTACAAGCCTTTAAAAATTAACCTTCTTAATGGTTATACTTCAATAACCTTCTCACACGGAGAAGGTCAACTTTTGATGGACTTTAACGCCTAAAATGTTTAAAATTTTGAAAAAATGAACTACTAGGTGTACAAAATGAAACTCTCTAAAATCTACTAAAATCTCAAAATTCTTACCCTGTGGCTGAGTTTCATTTTGTACACCTATAAAACGCTTAGCTCGTTCATCATAGATTTTTTTAAAGAGCTTAATTGGAGAACCAAACTTCCTTTTTTTAAGGGTTTCGAAGTATTTACCTACTTGAAATCTGATTATCCAGGACGTTCTAAAAAAGATGCTGGTATATAAGCATAAGGGTCCATTGTCTGAAGGCACACTTGAAAATATCCTTCCTTCTTTTTTTTTATGTAAAGAGTTTAATTTTTTTTCTTTTATTTTTATAGGGTTAGGATTACCATCAGATTACTTGGCGGCGAGAGGGTGTTCTTTGGCTGACATTCAACAGCCTCCATCTACGATAACGAGTGCTGAGTTATCTTTTTCTTTAGAAGGTTTGTTTTTTTTTTTAAAAAGTATGAATGAAATGCCCTTTAAATCTGAAATGTTTTAATTCTAAAGTTGATTTATAAATTTTTTTAGGCTCTCGTCTTGCGAGTCCAAGACCTGGGAGGCAATCGAGAAAAAGGGCGCTTTCAGCGTCTCCGTATTCGGACCTCGATCTCAATTCGATGATAAGATTTTCGCCCAACTCGTTAGTCTCAATAGTCAATGCGTCGAGAAGTTCGAGCGCGAGTGGGTCTTACGGTCACCTTTCCGCAGGCACTCTCAGTCCTGCGCTAAGTATGCACCCAGGTATGGGTCCTCACCTTCAGCAGATCCAAGCACACATTCTCCGCTCTGGCGGCCTCCTACCGCCACTCACCCCCCACCCTCCCTATATGATACCGCCCCAGGATAAAATAGAGGAAAAGTCTGAACGGAAAGTCATCGGCGATCCGGAGCCGATCACGAAAAAAACTATCAAAGCAGAGAAAACGATGACCGACGAAGAAAGCCGCCTTATGAAATCCGAACCGGGCGATTTCGTCGCCACCGACTGCCACTGGAAACAATGCGGATTGAAATTTACATCTCAAAGAAATCTTGTCAACGTAAGCCTATCTTTACTTTGCTTTTCCCTTTACTATCTTTTTTTTTTAGCATATAAACAACGACCATATAAACACAAATAAAAAATCTTTTATTTGCCAATGGGAAGACTGTTCAAGAAATGAAAAACCTTTTAAAGCTCAATATATGCTTGTTGTACATATGAGAAGACATACTGGAGAAAAACCACATAAATGCACGGTAAATATCATCTTGGCCACCCTTGCCCTGTTTCTATTTTGCATTTTAGTTTGAAGGATGTCGAAAAGCTTATTCAAGGCTGGAAAACCTGAAAACGCATTTAAGGTCTCATACAGGTGAAAAGCCTTACACTTGTGAATATCCCGGATGCAGTAAAGCCTTCAGCAACGCTTCCGATCGAGCCAAACATCAAAACCGAACACACTCTAATGAGGTAAGCTGCTTTACTAAATCACTATTCCATTTTATAAAGTAAGAAGTTTGTTTCATGCTTTTAAGTAATGGAAAATTGGTGAGTTAGGAATTTAAAAAAAAACCTAAATTTTTTTTAGAATACTAATTTTTTTGTTTTTCAGAAACCTTATGTGTGTAAAGCACCTGGTTGTACGAAAAGGTACACCGATCCTAGCAGTTTGAGGAAACATGTGAAAACTGTGCATGGTGCTGAGTTTTATGCGAATAAGAAGCATAAAGGAAATGGAAGTGGAGATGGTGGCTCTGAAGATGGCAATGGTGGAGCATCTCCGTCCAGAAGCGATGAGCCGTTGAGCACCAAATCTGCCAGCGTATCAAGCCCGAGCATCAAATCGGAAGAAACCAACTCTCCTGCACATCAAGGAAGTCCTATGTCGGTTATTCCGAACACCTACACTTTCTGCGACGAGCCGATCAGCGACAGCAATATGTCAAATCAACTCGACGAAAATTGGACTGATGATGCACAGGATATGGATGTAGGATTTAATTTATTTTTATTTTGTTTTTATTAAATTTATTTTTAGTTCTATGATCTTCCACCTCCTCTGCAAGCAGTCGTTGGCTTAGCTCCTCCTCCGCCTATTAGCCGACCTCATATGCGACCTCGGTTACAAAATAAGCCTTCAGTTACTTTACCTCCGTTACCAAATATCCACAGTAAGAATAATCTATTTTTTAAGGAAAAAACGCTAACGATTGCTTTTCAGATACAAATAGAAGAAGCGCTCAAGTAGGATTGACAGACTTGAACAAAAGAATTACCGATTTGAAGGTCGGGAACAAAGGTATGACAGCGGAAATAAGACGAGATTCAAATTCGACGGTTTCAACTTATTATGGGAGTATGAAAAGTGATGCTGAATCGAGGAGAAGTAGTCAGGTTTCAAATCATAGGCCAAGTACTGGCTCATTGTATGATCCGATATCAATTGGCTCTTCAAGAAGATCAAGCCAACTGAGTACAAATCTGGTCATCAGCCGCAGAGCTACGGTTGGGAGGATAACGGAGAATCAAGAAGGATGTCTGAGCCGATACAAAGCACGAATGTGACCTCTCCGCCACCACGTCCGCGCTCCACACTTCCATCGATGCAGCCGCCCAATGAACTTTCCCATCATCCTAACCAAGAAGTCGTCCTCGACGAAGTCGGTGAGAACGAAATGCTGGAAAGTAAACTTGTCCTTCCCGATGATATGGTCATGTACCTGAACCAAGTTGCTGAAACAAGCAACCATTCAAGCGGAGGAATTTTCGACCAGATGCCCAATTCTCCGAATCAAGTTTCTGATCGGCTTACTCCGCTTGCCAGATGCCCACCTATGAGCCCTGGAAGAGTCTTATGCTAATGTCATGCCTCCGGTCCAACCTCAACGAGTCAACCATGTAAGTTAAATTTTAAATTGTTAAAAGAAAATACTATTTTTTCTTGTTGTAGATTCCGCAACCACCGATGAATGAGCCGCAGACGTTTATTAATATGCAGCCATTGAGCCCGAGTGTAGGAATGCAGATGAATAGCAACCCGATAAGCCCTTGTTGTTATCAGCAGCAACCTCCGATGAACAGTCCAGCAGCTGCATCGACGGCACCGGCCCAAAATCAAGTCCATCAAGTCACCGCACGTCACTGCAACTGCCCTAACGCCTCGTCTGCACACACATGTATCCTAATTTCTTCCAGGAGCCACGTGATGACCTCATCGGGCAAACTCGGCCAACCAAATGCGCCTCACAGCTACGAAAGGACCCTCGAATACGTCGAGCAATGCCAAAACCAACGCTGGGTCGGAAACAACGTCACCCCAAACTGCAACATGGTCATCAACGATATGTCCTCCTCCCTCTGCAATCTCATCGAAGAAAACCGCTACTATCAAATGTCTCAGTAATCATTATGTGCCATTTACGACTGCAGTAATTTGTTTGTATTAATTCTTAAGTTTATGCTTTCAGCGTAAGCCTTATGTGATAAAAATTTTTGTTTGGTTCACTCAGTGACAACTTATGTGATACTAGGTAATATTGTCTCTTTTTTTAAATTTTGGATTTAAATTATTTTGCCTTAAAAGGAACAAATGGGAGGTATTTTCAAGCTCAATGTATGAAAAAAAGTATTATATTTTAATTTCTAGGAGTGTAAAAACCAACCGAATATCTCAAAAGCTTCCTATTTTATAAGCTCCCTACTATTTTCGAAATCTTCTTTAACCTGCCCATAGAAACCTCAAACGACCCCCCCCCCCCCAAAACCTTTAGCTATGAAACCTACTTTCTACAAGTAATTTTTAAGTATTCGATTCTTTTTACGCCCCTAAATTAATTTAAAATAAATCCTATGTAAAAAATGTAATAAAATAGTATGTAATTAAAATCAACAAATGTTAAAAATGTAAATAAAACCTCAAAATTAGGATATATTTCATTTTAATGTTTTTGCGAAAAAGATTATTGTTTAAAAGAAATTATTTAACGTAAATTAAATTGTTTGAGGCGAGATGTTATACAGGGTTACCGACTGTATAGAAAATGGCTAATTTTGGTATTTCATTTTTCTTTTTTTTGTATGATCTCCAGATATTTTATTTTAATTTTTGTTTATAAGAAATGATTGTAAAAAAATAAAATTTGATGTGTATATTTTAGATAATAAAAATCGAGTTTATATTAATTTTAATTATTTATTCTTGTTGTTTTAACCCTTTATCTGGAATTTCTGTGGTCCAGGAAAGTGGAAATTTTGAATTTTTCAAGAGAAAGCGTCCTGGAAGGCGAAAAAAAGAAAGTTTCTGCGATAGCCAATGCCTTCTATATATCATATATGTTAAAAATATGGGTTCCCCTGTACTTTAGTGGTGCGAAGGGGTGTGAAAATTGAGGTGGTAAGTTATAGTCGTGAAATTTAGTCTAGAAATGAAAAAAAGTGGGGGGGGGGGGGGTAAAAATAAAATCCTACCTTTCAGGCGAAGATTTGGTCGATTTTCCCTCAAAACTCTTGATTTTCATGATATTTTACCTCTAAAAAGCGAAATAAATTGTTTATGAATTTTGCTATGAAATAGTCATTTTTACCTTTTAAAAAAGAGATTTCAGAGAGATTTTGAAGAAGTCCCAGAATGCAAACCGGCATTTTCCTTACTGGCCAATGCCTTCTTGATATCAAATGTTCTAATTTAAAAGTTTTTGTACCGACAGTGTTGCCTTCAGAAAACTTTCTTTTTATTTGTTGTAATTTTAAAAAGAAAAAATCACTGACACTTTTTAGTCGAAGAATAGCTTAAAAATTTGTTATACTGTCTTCTTTCAAAGGATGCCTATCTTTGAATTCCTTCAGTGTTACCAACTGCGAAGATGTCCCACAATACAAAATCGACGTTTTCCACTTGGCCAATGCTTTCTGTACTGTGGACCAGCAAATTTACGGCAAAAATTTGTCCTAGAAATCCTGAAAATGCTTTGCCGTAAAGTTGCTGGTCCTGGTAGGGACACCCTGTATATCAAAGGAGACCAAAAATATCCTGATTCCCCAACTGTTCCCCATTGTATTAGTCACTTTTTGCAATATCTTAAAGAAATTTTTAATAAACCTTAAAATTTCGTCAAAGATTAACAATAATTCGTTCCTAAATCTTCAAACTTGTCAACAAAGAAGAACATAACCAAACTCTTTTCTAAAACGTCACATGACGTCATTTTTGTTATCTGATAATGAACGACTCCACATGTATTTCGTAATCTTATTTTCACCAATTGAATTTTGGCACTTGGATCTCATACACAGAGTAAACCCGGTATTTTTTTTAATCTTGTAAATCAAATTTTTAATATAATTAGAATATTTTAAAACATGATTTTTCAAATATACCGAAGAGTTCCTAGATATAAATTAAGGTTTTAGTGAGTTAGTAGTTTGGGTGGATAATTGATTTTTTTAAATTTTAGGATGGAGATAAAGTTTGTGTTTTTTGTGTTTTTATTTACGTTTAATTTGGGGTGCTCGAAAAAGAAGCAGAAATCGGTGACGACGGTGCTCGACGCGAAATGGGAAGCGACTCCGCTGGCGCTCGAAATGAGCGAGTTCCTCGCCGACGAGAATCCGACGTTTTTCTGGAAGTTCGTCGACGCAGTTTCCTCATTGGAAACCCCTCTTGTCTCTCAAAGTAAATATAATATCAAAAACTTTATGGTTTATTAATTTTTTTTTTTATAGAGACGGAGAAAGAGAGTTATAAGGCGATTGAATTGCTCGCTTCAGTCTTATCTCAAGCCCAGATCTCGCTCATGAAATTGCTCTCAGCCTCCACGTGTACTCTCCACGTGTCGAGATGTTCTGCCAGATCGCTCACGAGCGCGGAATCGTCTGCCCGGCCGCGGTTGAAATCGCCGGAAATCTTCACTGTGATATCCAAGAATTCGAAAAAGCTTTCCAAAACGTAATTTCTACCAGATTTAGCATACTCATATTCATAAATCTGTATTTAGGGGTTGTTTAGTACAAATGAGACAGCGGAAATATTAAATTTGGACCATAAATACCCGAAAGGGGATAAAGGACCTTTGGCGATTTTATACGGCGAAATCGGAACTCCAGAATTCGCTCGATTTCATAAAGTTTTGAGCGAAAAAGCTCAAAAAGGCCAGCTCCAGTATGTCTCCAGACATTGGGTGCAGGTAATATAAAAAATTATTCGTTTTTGAGCTTATAATATTGTAAATATTGATTTTATAGGAAAGGAAGCCGAAGAAATTAAGACTTTCAGGCTACGGGGTCGAACTTCAGTCAAGTCAACGGAATATAAAGCTCAAGATGATACGAAAGTCGAGGGTGGTGGCGGCGACGAGTCTGAAGAAGACGAAGATGAAGAAGTCGAAGGATTTAACTTTCACAAAATAAAGTAAACGTCATTTTTATGTTTTAAAAAATATTATGTGTAGGAAAGTGTTAAAAACGCTAAAAACGTTAATCGGAGTCACAACTCTGTATATACGTTAAGAGTCACAACTCACGTATATACAGAGTTATTACGTATACGGAGTCACAACCTGTATACCGTAAGGAGTCTCTGTATATACTAATCGGAGTCACACTCTGTATATACGCTAATCGGAGTCACAACTCTGTATATACGCTAATCGGAGTCACAACTCTGAATATACGTTAATCGGAGTCACAACTCTATACGTTAATCGGAGTCACAACTCTGTATATACGTTAATCGGAGTCACAACTCTGTATATACGTTAATCGGAGTCACAACTCTGTATATACGTTAATCGGAGTCACAACTCTGTATATACGTTAATCGGAGTCACAACTCTGTATATACATTAATCGGAGTCTGAACTCTGTATACGATAATCGGAGTCACAACTCTGTATATACGTTAATCGGAGTCACAACTCTGTATATACGTTAATCGGAGTCACAACTCTGTATATACGTTAATCGGAGTCACAACTCTGTATATACGTTAATCGGAGTCACAACTCTGTATATACGTTAATCGGAGTCACAACTCTGTATATACGTTAATCAGAGTCACAACTGTATATACGTTAATCAGAGTCAACTCTGTACATACTTAATTGGAGTCACAACTCTGTATATACGTTAATCGGAGTCACATTCAACTCTGTATATACGCTAATCGGAGTCACAACTCTGTATATACGTTAATCGGAGTCACAACTCTGTGTATACGTTAATCAGAGTCACAACTCTGTATATACGTTAATCAGAGTCACAACTCTGTATATACGTTAATCAGAGTCACAACTCTGTATACGTAATCAGAGTCACAACTCTGTACATACTTAATTGGAGTCACAACTCTGTATATACGTTCTGTATACACAGGACATTTTTGTCCATGGCTTAAGATTTTAGTGATCATTAATTTTTTGTAGATCATTGTACCCGGACAAAGTTAAAAATGGAGAAATTTCGTCAGGAGCTTTTGGAATCAACGAGTGAGCTTGCGCCTCTTAAAGTTTGGCAATTTCAAGAATTAAGCATGCAGGCAGCTCAAAGAATTATGTCTGCCCCCAAAGAAGAAGCTCTGCACACTCTTTCATTTATATCTCAAAACTTTCCCAGCCAGGTAAGACAATTTAGACTGCTTTTATTTTCTAAAATTGATTTCAGGCACGTTCTTTGGTTAAAACAAGCGTTAGCGATGAATTTAAAGCAGAGATGAAGAAGAATCAAGATCGTTTTACATCCTCGCTTCATCTACAGCCGTCAGACGCCGCTCTTTTCATCAACGGAATGTTCTTCGATTTGGAAACTCAAGATATTTTCACTATTTTGGAACATGTGAGGGAAGAACTGCGGGTGATGGATGGCCTCAACGATGTCGGAATAACGGAGAGAAAAGTTTTTCAATCTTTGCTCACTTTAGACTTGAGTAGCGCCGGCGTCGACTTTGGCCTCGACATTCGTGATTCGGCCATTCTTGGATCAACGATATCGAAAACGACAAAGCCTACGCTCGCTGGCCATCATCCTTGCTCGACCTCCTTCGCCCAACTTTTCCCGGAATGATTCGCTCCGTCAAAAAAAATCTTACAATTTGGTAAATTTTTGTTTCCTCTTTAAAAATGTTCGTTAAAATTAAAATTTTAGGTTGTGATTGGTGATCCTTCAAAAAAGAAGTCATCCCATTAATAAAATTGATGCAGTCCTTCCTTATCCATAATGCGCCCCTTCGGCTGGGA